>JARHVA010003022.1:1547500-1592500 GCA_037957365.1 Torreya grandis | reverse complement strand
ATAATGCCCTATGGTGATAGTGTCCCAATATGGGTTTTAATTTATGCCTAATCTTAAATTTGGGTGTGTTGGAGTGTTTTAAATATTATCTATAAGGTGGCCAAGGAAGTTGATGAGGTGTCATGTGTGTTAGAATGACAATGACAAAGTGTGCCTCAATGTAATTCAGTGTTCTTCTATGATTCTTCAATATGTACTTGGATAGGTAGGTTGATAAATGTTATTAATGGTGTGGTCATGTTTAAAATACCCTATGGGGTGTTATGAGTGTTTAGAGTGCCTTTTTAAGTGAAATGAATTCATAAAATTAGTCATATGAATGTCTAGGTTCTCGTAGTCATCTTGGCAGATAAGGTTGAGTAGAAAAATTGATGACATCAAAATTCACACATGTAAAGATCTTAGGAGAAATTTTGTACACGGATGGATTATCATATGAGAGGATATAATGTGGTCCATTTTTTAGGTATTTGAATAATGTATATCATAATTTATGGCATTGCAAAGTTTGTCTCTCGAGTAGATTTCACTAGTTTCCATCTTAGCCAAATTTTTAATATCAAAGATCTACGATGAACATTCAATCAAGTAGATTGAGATCTAATTGTGACAATCCAATCATGAATATTGAGATATAATAGAGAGAATTAAATCATCTATAAAGAGATATAATGATGATCATGAAGTCAATAGGTCAAAGGATCTTGAGATTTCACGTGATGGTGCCATGTGTCATAATCATGGTGAATTGGTAGCAGATCAATAGCAAGCATTTCATCATGAAAATAAAAGACTAAAAATGCAAATTAAACCATGTAGATGGAGATAGATGATGTGAATTTATTCAATAATTTAATAATCTTAGAAGGCATATGGGAATTCTAAGCTAGGTAAGAGTGTTAACTAAATGGAGACTGAGAGCAAGGTACATAGAAGGCACACAAGGCTGCAAAGTATCACAATATTGGAAGCCTAGATCAACAACCAGTGTTGAAATTCAAGTCTAGGAGACTCTCTAAGATATCAATAGAGTGAATTTGATCAATTTTCTAGGGAGCATGAGTTGAAGACACATATTCAAATCTTTTGCATTAAAAGTGAGTTGGAATTTGAATTTTCAAATTTACAAAGGAAAACTAGTACTCATTATTTTGTTTATATCTTTTGATGGGATATGAATTTGAAGGTGGTATAAAAATAAAAGTTGTAAAAGACTCCAATGGATATCCATATAAGTTTGTTATAAGGTTTTAATATACATATATTTTTATTTATTGAGCTCCAAAATTGACTTAGGATTTGACCATCTACTATAAATGGCTTGATGTTGAGGTCAACATACCCCCATTTATGAAAAAATGGGGACCCATGTGTCAAATTGTACAAATTTATACCTTAAAATTGAATATTCACTTGATCAAAGTGTTATTATCATTATTTCACATTATTTTTATTTGAATATCATTCACATTTAACATGGCTAGCATATTTGTGCATGATTCTAGTTTGCTCTTGTTTAATTTTCATAAAATTGGATCTTTATGTTTTCTATTTGTAGGTCTAATAGAGTCCATTTGGAAGAGAAAATGTCTTGGTTTCATTTTTTAATCTGAAATTAATATTTTACTAACATTGGTTTATAATTGATTAATTAAATTAATACCCTAGCTTAATGTTTTACCTGGACCTTTTAATTCAAATTCAAATTTGGTGATTACTTTTTATTTAATTTTAAGCGGGGTCAAATTAGTCATACCATGGATTTAGATTAATTTTTACCCTAAGGCTTGGTTGTGTTTTTCAACACAACCAAACTTTATGCTAAAAATCCTAGGTTTGTTCTCTTTTATATCCCATGATCCCTTTGTTCCCTTGTATCCTAGCTTGGTCCAAGTAATCGTATGGTCCCTTTGTTAAAATTATTAGCCTAAATTATTATCCTAAGGTTTATCAAGTTTATTAATACAATAAAAACCTTAACTTAAGACTTTACACTATGCCTTTTCATAGGGTCCTTTTATTCTATGTTTACAGCCTTGTTCCATAGTATTCATGCTTTGGTATATTTTAATTCATGGAGAACCCTTTAATATGTTTAGAACTTAGCTTAATATTTTTATCCCAAGTCTTTTATATAGGCTCACGAGATTAAATTTCATTCTTATTTACAGTATCGTTGATTCAAATTTGCTCACATGAAATTGATCTAATGGAGCAAAATCAATGGTTGAAAGTCAAGCAGTGAAACCTAGATTAAACATCAAAAAAAAATTAGAGATCAATGTTATGCATTGATTCATACCCACTAGATCCAATGGAGCAAGATCAATGGAGCTCTAAATTAATGAAATATTTCCCTATGGGAAGAACACGTTAGCTAATAAAACTAATAAGATGCACATACTAGAAGCCTTATGGACTACCAAGTGCCACAACCTCAGATCTTAGTAAAAAGAGCATAGAAGAACCAAGAAATAGACACATGGCACATGATGAGTGTAAAAAAAATAGAAAATGATAAGTGGCAGGCTTGAAAAATAGTCCCCATAACGTGTTTAAAATTAATGGTCACATGACCATCAATGACATTATCATGGACATAAAATGATGGTTGTGTAAATGTAAATTTTAACATAGAAAATAGTCCCCATAACATGTTTAAAATTTATGATCATATGACCATAAAAGATATTCTCATAAACATCAAATGATAGTCATGTAGATGTTAATTTTAACATAAATAAGAGACTCGATCACATGTTTAAAATTAATGATCATATGATATTTAAAGTTGTTCCCATGGATGTCAAATGATGGTCACACAGATGTCAATTTTAACATATAAAAAACCTCGATCACATGTTTAAAATTGATGGTCACGTGATCATCAAAGATGTTCTCAGAGACATCAAATGATGGTAGTGTAGACATTAATTTTAAGATAAGTTTTAGGATATAAATTCAAATTAAATGGTCATATTTTGAATAGTGATAAATAGAATGACATGGGGATGCCATGGAAATACCATGTCAAAGTCATGTGAGTGCAATAGGCCAAATCAGGGACACTGCATACCTAGTAATGTAAAGGTTGGGATCTAAGCTCACAATGTTTGAGTTAGGTACTACTATTGGAGCATTATTGGAACCTATAGGAGTGCCATAGAATGGCACAAGGATCATAACCAAATCCCATGAGTATTATAATTAACCTGAGAGAGGCTAAATTATCATATGTGTAAAGGTAAGTCAAGCTAGAGTCTATTCATGTTTAATTTATAAGTTTTTTACAACAACTAGGGGACCTCTCCTTTATCCTCGAACAACTTTAATATGGGACCATTCCTATATTTTGTATCATCAAATAAAATGAATAACATATAGTAGTTATAGAGTACTTCATTAGAAAATGGGTCCCAAAGTTAGATAAAATAAGAAAGTTCTTTTTGTAACTAGCATTGTATAATATTTTAAAGTGGAATATTATATTTGTAAAGTCATGATCTATTTGTAAAACACATTGCCTATAGATCAGTTCATTAGGAAATTTTAGTGTATTTCTAGAACATTGGTAGAAATGATAATTATCCCTACACTTATAATTTTGTGATTGGATAAAATTGATCAACATGATTCCTTGTACCTTATAAAAGAAGCATTATCAATTATAAAAGTGAAGTGGTTTTTTGAGCCAAAAAATTGTGTAAACTTTGAGTAACTAATGCAAGTGAGTAATTTTGCAAAGATTATCCATATTCATTTGTGTCATTTGCTATTATGGTTTCTCTCTCACTTGCTTGTTCTCATTTCCAGATTTCAATGGTTCTTGTGAAATCTTGGTGTGAATATTTTAATTTTATATTTTTAACTTATGAGCCAATGTTGGGTTGGTATAAATTTCTCAAGTTCATTTCATTTCCTTTACTCTTATTACATTTGGACTAATGTTGTTTATTTAAAAGGTAAATATTTAAAGTGAACTTAGTTCTTATTTACAATTTTATCATTCCTTAGATGTTTTATTGATGTGTAGTAAGATTTGACCTCATGATATTTCATATTATACATTGGTTAAGTTCAATCTTGGAGGAAATTATAACTTTGTCATGATGTTTGGGATGAATATCAATAACATCTCTTTGCTACCTTACCCTTCTTTTTGCATCTTTTTTAAACCAATCACTCTATCTTAATTACCATTTAAATATTCGTCTTAGATTAGTGTTTTTATTATATTTAATCATAATTAACTAATATTAGCTAATATTTCTTCATTCGTTGCAAAGATATAGGCCAAGGTAGCTCCCAACCACCAAACTTTATAAATATTTTGAAATAACCCACTTACTTTGCTTTTATTCCATCAATAGATAACATTATTATCATAAACTAAAACTAATGCATTGAATTATCTTAATTCTAAAATTAGTAGTGTTCTTTGAACACTATGAACACCTATGATACATATTAAGGCATTAACATGACGAGCTTCACTAGTGCTAGAAGGAGGGCCAATTTTTTGTACATTTTCAGTATCTTTACTAGTTTTCATGAATTATATTTAAAGATCACTCTACTTTTTGAATATTTGTCTTTATTTTAGAATAATAATGTAAAGTTTGGTGATATTCATGGTTTTAGATTGGTCTTTTTGCTTATTTAGACAAAGATTGATATTATTTGAAGACATATGTTAAATTATGGTAAAGATAGCTTTAGATTTATGAACCCAATAGGTTTTAGGTTAGTAATGGTAATTCTAATTAAATATTGATATATACTTTAAAATTTTGAGTTTATTTGAATTCAAGTGTAAATATTGATCATACTTATGTACTGGGACACATCTTTGAGCTAACCTAGTTAAAGATTGGTATATTTTGTATGGATCGTTGAAAAAATTGCTTAATGTGAATTTCTAATCATTTTCTCTACAAAGATAGGATTTACACATCATTTTTACAACATTATTCAAAATTATTAATATGGAATTACCACAAATCAAAATAAGGTCATGTTCAGAGATTAGAGAACCTTTGATTGAATTATAAGTCCATAAAAGAGCTAGGCAAGATAAAGGTAAGTGCAGGCTTTCAAAATCTTTACCAACTTTACTAATTAAGGTTACTCATATTTTTTATCCTTATCAAGTTATGGCTTCACTATGTGGATATTCAATCAATGTACCAAGTTATGGTACATGAACTTCCTTGAAATCCTAAAACATATTTGCCAACATTTAGTCCTAGTGGTATAATAACTATAAAACAGCATATTAAATCATTCAAAGCTGATTTGAGATTATTAAATGTCACTCATGAATATGTATCATGTAGAATATTTCCTTTCAATTTTAAATATGATTCATATAAATGGTTTCTAAATCCCCCTAAAAATTACATTACTAGTTGGGTTGATTTTAACAATGTCTTCATTGATCAGTTTGGTAAAATATTAGTCCTTGTGTCTTATACCAATAATTCACCATAGTGAAAAGGGATGAAAATGAACCCATAAGAGATTTTAATAATAGGTTCCAAAAATGTTTAGTATGACTATATCTCCTTATAGACCTGATGAAGCTTTAGCTTTAGAAATATATAAAGATAGTTTAGATCATATGACTTCTTTATTTATAAAGAGAGTTACTGGACCAATTAACACATTAATTTTTATGTCAAGGCTATGATTATTAATGAATAGATACAACCCTAATGATAATTAGTATACTTCATTCCTAATGCCAACCCCTATTTACCCATTTTGAATGTTATTCCTAATGCTAACAAAAATGTGCCTACCTTGAACTAACTACTAGTCATGAACCAACTTCTTTTGAGACATGCTTATCCTACTCAAAACCTAGGATTATTGATCAATTCTACCCAAAGATCAAATCCACAAGATCATAAATATTTAATGCCTATATCCAATTCCAATACTCAGGTTCATAATTCTAAGTCCCCAAATAGTGAGAGTGATTATCCTCAAGATGGTTCAAAATCTTAGCACTAACTTCCTTTAGTTACAAAAACAAGTAATAATGGAGAGAGTTCTGGTAGGAATTACTATTTTCAAATGTTCAATAGGCCCAATAAAAATGTTTATAATGGTCGATACCACAACAACAAGAATAATGAGCCATCTACTAGCAAAAATGTGCCTGATATAAATCTTATTGATGTTGCTTTACCTAGCTATTATAGAGTTCATTATAATTCTAAACATGGTGAAATAGATTATGTTGACATTTTTAAAGCATTTGAAGCCTTCCAATAAGAATTATATACTTTAAAATTTGTTCCTAATAAAGATTGTGATGTAGGTACATATAGTTACTCAAGGTCATCTAGGTCTATTTATTCAATGCTCATGGTGAATACATTTGGTTTCCCTCTTCAATAGGAAAATGAGGCTAAGGATATTTATAAAGAGATTCATGTTTTTTAACAATTCTTGAAGAAGAATTATCCTCTAATAAATAGGGATCAAAATCAACCATTGACAACTTCAACTCCTCCAAATAAATTCAAGACTCCCCTTGATACTACCTTGGACAATAATCCAAAGCCTATTAAGGGAAGTACTAATAAACCTAATGCTAATGCATTTAATTATGCCAATAGGATTGATTATAACATAGTAGAGGACATGAATAAGATCAAGGCTAACATTACCTTGCATGAGTTGACACAGATTACTAAATAGAGAGACTTGTTGTTGGAATCTTTATCCAAAAATCCTAGTAAGTCTCAAAAGTATACACATACTAATGTTGTAATACAAAAAATAAAGGCATATGTTCCTCCTTTCTTACTTACTATTATGATCTTTGGTGAAAAACTAGATAATTGTGTATTATATTCTAGTGCATCTACAAATATAATGCCTAAGGGAATTTGTGAATAATTAGGTTTGACTCTTATTAAATCTAACAGATTTATGAATCGATTAGATAATTCAAGAGTCAAAGTGATTGGTGAATTATTGAATGTTCACATGTAGATTTCCTTAGATCCAAGGATCCAATAGTTCATAGATATACAAGTGGTTGATATCCTTGATGATTATGGGATGTTATTAATCAGAGACTAGACAATGAGATTGACTAGTTATATGTTAAAAAACTATTCACATATGTGGTTTCCATGGAAGGGAGTCCCCAACCAAGTCAGAATAGAAAGAAAGCCTAAAATGAAACATATGATCACTAAATACAATGAAATCAATGAAAGGGTAAACATGGTTGATACTAAGTTTAGGATTTACACTCTTGAGACCTCTAAGGTATGTGTCCCTAAGACTTCTCATGCTTTGTCTAGTTTATGGAAATTACATTTTGATGGTGCAAGGTGAAAGTTTCGATTTGGGGTAGGGATGGTTATAACTAATCCTATTGGTAGAGAATATCATTTTCCTACAAACTTTAGTTTCCTTGTACAAATAATCTAGCTAAGTATGAAGGTTTGATTCTTGGGTTATAATTTTCAAACAAACATAAGGTTAATGAATTGTTGGTTTATGGTCACTCAGATCTAGTGGTCAATTAAGTAAGGAGTAAATATCAATGAAAATTTACATATATCAAGAGATATAAGTTTAGAGTCTAGGATTTAATTGAGTCTTATAATGCTTTTAATATTGTTTCCATCCCTAGGGAAGAAAACAAGGTTGCTAATGAGGTTGCCTCAACTACAACCAACCTTATACCAGACTATGGCATCTTAAACCTTAGTATTGAGTTGGTCCCTTATCCCTTAGTGATCAATGATGTCAAATATCTACATGTATTTAATGATGATCAACATATCATAGATTTACTGACTAGTCTAGGAGTATTTAAGGGTCACATTTTTCATGAAGCTAATCTCCTTAATGATGAAGTCATAGAAAACTACAAATGTTATAGACAAAATAAGAGGCCTATCAACCTAGTCTTAGAACCACTAATATACAGAGAGGTAAAGAAGCTTTTAAATTCTAAGATTATAGTTTCCATTAGACATTTCACTTGGGTTTCTAATTTAGTCCTAATCCAAAAGAAGAATGGTGAAATTAGGCCATGCATTGATTTTAGAAATATAAATAGACCTTATAAAAATATGTTTTTTTAGGGTATAATTGGTGTTATTGAATCAAAAAGATAGGATGAAAACTCATTTTACAACCAAGTGGGGCATGTTGGCATACAAAGGAATGGCATTTGGGCTAATCAACATAGGGGAAATGTTCCAAAGGGATAGGGATCATGATTTCCAAGGTTTCGTAGGTAAATGAATTATTATATATGTGGCTCATTTGACTATATTTTATAAAAATAGGGAGGATCACATCATACATTTACAATAGGTATTTGAAAGGTACAGAAGGTATGAAATTTCTCTCAACTCAAAAAAACTATTTTCTGTTATCGAGGGAAAATTGTTATGACATGTCATCACTAAGGAGGGAATATCTATAGACCCAAATAGAGTAGATTCTTTATCAAAAATAGAGCCTCCTAATAGTAGGAAATAGCTGAAGTCATTCTTTGGCAAAAATAATTTTGTAAGAAAGTTTATTTTTGGCTTTTCAAAGATTGTCAAGCCATTGAATGATATGCTAAAGAAGGATGAAAAATCACTTGGAATGAAGAAACCAAGAAGGATTTTATATAAATCAAAGAGGCAATTGGACAAGCTCCAATCTTGATAAGTCTAGACTTCTCTAAATATTTTTACTTATATTCATTTGCTTTTGATCATACTTTTGTTGAAATTTTAACTCATAACATTGATGGATGTGATAATTCAATTGCTTTTATGATCATGAAATTTAAGAATTTTGAGTTAAATTATTCTTTAATTTACAAGTAATCATGTGCATTAGTTAAGGCAATGATTAAATTTAGGCACTACATTCTAAGGAATAAATTACATGCAATCTTATAAGACCCTTCCACCAAGCTCATGCTAAGTTAGAATGGGATAGGAAAAAGGAGAGGTAAGTGGATGTTTCTTCTTCAAGAATATGGCTTTGAAATGAAAACTAAAAAATTGGTAAGGTGCCAAGGTCTAATTTAATTGATTGTCAATGCTAACCCCAATCTAAATGTTATGTAGGTTGAACATCAAAGTTTTCATTCCAATGATTGGTATGACCCTATTATCCATATACTAATCAATGAAACTTATCTTGTAAGGTTGCCCAGGGAGAAAAGAAGAGCCCTAAGACTTAAGGTATACCACTACCTGATTAAGTATGGTGTGTTTTACTAAAAAAACTTTGAAGACATATACTTGAGGTGTGTATCCAGAGAAGAAGTAGAAGAAATCATGAGCACTTTTCATGAGAAGTTAGGAAGTGGACATCCATTTGGAAGGATAAAAACTCATAAAATCCTTAGAGATAGTTAATACTAGACCATAATCTTCAAGGAAGCCCACAAGCATATCAGGCATTTCCATTTATGTCAAGTCTTCAACACAAAAAATCCTAAGGTAGCCATACCATTACAACCAATTATGGTAGATAAACCTTTTGATCAGTAGGGACTAGATTTCATGGGGTAATCAACTGTAATTTTTCATATGGTCACAAATATGTTCTAACTACTACTAATTACTACACCAAATGGAATAAGGTAGTGGCCAATAAATAGTGTAGGACTTAAGAAGTGATCACTTTTTTAGAAGAAAACATATGAACCAAGTTTGGGACACCTGTATCTCTGGTCTATGGTAATAGATCTAATTTTAAATCCACATATATGATATAATGGGCATATGATTATAACATCATTCTCAAGTTGTCATCCAATCATTATCCTCAAGGTAATGAAGTATATGAATCAATTAATAATAAATTGATGAAATCAATTAATAATAAATTGATGAAATCAATTAAGAAGTTTATAGTAGACAAACCTAAGACATCACACAAAATTCTAAAATACACCCTTTAGGAAGATAGAATGAGAATCAAACAAGCCCTCAAAGCATCAAACTTCTTACTGGTGTATGTCTAATAACCCATCTTCCCCATCACCCTCAAGTTACCAACATACAGGTTCATGCAAGAATATATGGAGAAAGACCAAGAATTTGAAAATTCAAGGTTTTTGGACATCGTACAGATGGAAGATGTAAGAGAAAAGGCTTTTGAAAATTTTAAAAGGCACCAAACCCTAGTGAAGAGGTGGTTTGATAAAAGACCAAAGATAAAGGTATTTAGGTAAAGAGACTCAATTCTTATTTGGGACAAGGCATCTGAGCCTAAAGGTAAACATGGGAAGCTCACGCCTTTGTGGATAGGGACCTACTAGATTATCAAGATACTTGGAGAAAATACCTTCAATATGAAAGACCTACAAGGAGTAGATTTCACAATACATACCAATGAGCAGTACCTTAAGCATTACTTTTCTACTACTTCCCTTGGGGTCTTCATGGAGTAAACTGTAAGGATAGTTAGAGTTACTATAGCTAGGCTAGATTAGTTTCCTTATGTTTTTTCCTTCTTGTCCCTTGTTTATACATAGGTTTATATATATTTCTTTTCTTTTCCTTTGCTTACCATTTTGTTGATTTATATTTATCTATTTGATTTTTCTTGATTTGTTCCTTTCTTTTAGTAAATCCTTTTGGACATTCTTCATCTCAAAGTTTACTTAAAAAACTCAAGAGCTCCATAGTTCATAAATGTAGGTATGAATCATAAGCATATGTTGACCATGGGTTTGAAATATGATTTTAATGTTATAGTTAGAGAAACATTTAAGGACTAATGGATAGGTTAGTTGTTTCATAAGGTTTTAAACCTTGTTTTAATCTAATCTTGGTTTCAATAAGGACTGCACATATGGGATGAAAGATTGAATTATTAAGAATGGTCATGCTTACACATAACAAACATCCTTTCTTGGGATAAAGGTTTCAACTATAGGTTATTTATTGAGGATCAAACATTTGACCAAATCCCTAAACCTAGCTGACCTAGTTCTCAGCCTTTGCTAGAAAGATAAAATGATCTAAAAAATACAAAAATAAGAGCTTATTACAAAATCAAAAGCTTTCAAAGAAAAGGGGATTCTGGTAATCTCCACTAGGGGTTATGGATTTCTAGATGGTATTAGATCAAGACCTTGAGTGGATCCAAAGGCATCTCTATCAAGGCTATGGACACTTAGCTAGAATCAAAGCAATTCCTAACCTTTCCTTGAGCTAAAACATGATTCTTAATGAATACTCAAAAATGTTGAAAGTTAATGATAATGATTAAAGCCATGAACCTAGAAGTTGCTCTCTAAATCCTTTGACAATCAATAAGTGGAATCAAAGCACACACACATCATGACTGAGTTTTGATGTTTTATCCTAATTCTACATATGAAATATTTTTCTAACCATGAATTGATCTTAATAATTATGCCTAATCAAATGGAATAAGTAGCTTAATTATTAATCTAAACTAGAGTCTTTGAATTCTAACATATTTATATGTTTCCCCTAGAATTTACCATTTGTTGAGGTCAACATACCCCTATTTTGTAAAAAATAGGGACCCATGTGTCAAATTATGCAAATTTGTACCTTAAAATTAAAGATTCACTTGATCAAAGTGTCATTAACATGATTTCACATTATTTTTATTTAAATATCATTCTAACTTAACATGGATATCATATTTATGCATGATTCTGGTTTGCCCTTATTTAAATTTTCTAACATTGGATCTTCATGTTTTCTAGTTATAGATCAAATAGGGTCCATTTGGAATAGACAATGTCTAGGTTTCTCGGTTTTATCTCAAATTTATCTTTTAATAACTATGGTCTATAATTGATTAATTAAATTCATACCCTAGCCTAATATTTTACATAGACCTTTTAATTCAAATTTAAATTTGGTGGGAGATTTTTATTTAATTTTAAATGGGGACAAGTTAATCATACCATGAACTTAGTTTAATTTTCACCTTAAGACTTGGTCGTGTTTTTCAACTCAACTAAACCTTAGGCTATAAATACTATGCTTGGTCTCTTTTATGTCCTATGATCCCTTTGTTCTTTTTATCCTAGCTTGGTCTAAGTAATCATATGGTCCCTTTATTATAAGTCTTAGCGTAAATTCTTATCCTAAGGTTTATCATATTTATTAATACGATAAAACCTTAGCCTAAGACTTTATGTTATGTTTCTTCGTGGGTTCCTTTTCTTCTATGTTTATAGCCTTGTCCATAATCTTCATGCCTTGGTCCATTTTAATTCATGGGGCCCCATTCAATATGTTTAAACCTTAGCTTAATCTTTTTATCCTAAGTCCTTTATTTATGCTCTCAAGATTAACTTTCATTCTTATTTTTAGTATCTATGATTCATGTTTCCTTGCATGAAATTGATCTAATAGAGAAAAATCAATGATTGAAAATTCAAGTAGTGGACCCCAGCTTAAATATCAAGCACCTTTTAGAGATCAATTGTACACATTGATTCATACCCATTGGATCCAATAGAATGAGATAAATGAAGACTTTTTAATGAATCTCAGAGTTAACATGTACTACCATGTGTAAAAATCATGTGAGCTTACAGAACTAACAAGATGTAGAGATCAAAAGGCCTATTGGACTGTTAAGTGGCACAAAGTTAGAGCCTAGTACAAAGATCACAAAAACATTGAGAAGTCAACATGTGGCACACATAGAATGCAAAAAAACTAGAAAATAATAAGTGGTAGGCTTGGAAAACAATCATCGTAACATGTTTAAAATTGATGGTCACATGACCATCAAAGCCATTTTTATTAACATCAAATGATGGTCATATAGATGTCAATTTTAACATATCATATAGTCCCCATAATGTGTTTAAAATTGATGATCACACAACTATCAAAGGCATTCCCATGAACATAAAATAATTGCAATATAAACATCAATTTTAACATAACAAGGAGCCTTGATCATGTGTTTAAAATAAATTGTCACATGACCTTTAAATACATTCCCATGGATGTCAAGTGACAGTCATGCAGATGTCAATTTTAACATAACAAAGATCCTTGATTACATGTTTAAAATTGATGATCAAGCGACCATCAAATACATTCCTATAGATGTCAGATCATGATCACATAGACATCAATTTTAGGATAGCTTCTAGGATCCAAATTCAATTTCAATGATTATTTTTTTAATAGTGATGATTAGAATGACATAGGGATGCCATGGAAATGACACATCAAAGTCATGTGAGTACAATAGGCTAAATCAAAGACCCTATATACCTGGTAATGTAAAGGTTGGGATCTAAGCTCACAATGTTTGAACTAGCTACCACCATTAAGGTGCCCTAGTGTGGCAAAATGACCATAACCAAATCCTATGATCATTATAATTAACTTGAGAGAGGTTAAATTATCATATGTGTAAAGGTAAGTCAATATAGATTCCATTGGTGAGTAGTTTAAAAGGGATTTAAAGAAATCAGGGGACCTCTCCTTTATCCTTGAGTATCTTGAAGATGGGACCATACCTATATTGGGTAGCATCAAAAATCAATGAAGACCCTACAAAAGCTATGGAACACTTCATCAGCTAGTGTGTCCCAAAGTTATATGAAATAAGAATGTTCTTTTTGTAACCAAAATTGTATAATATTTTGAAGTGGAAAATTATATTTATAAAGGCATTTGATGTTTGTAAAACACACTACTGATAGATCAGTCCATTGGGAAATTCTAGTGTATTAATAGAAAATTGGTGGAAAGGATAGCTATCCCTACAGTTGCACTTTTGTGACTAGATATGACTAACTGACTTGCTTATTTTCACCTTATAAAATGAGCATTGTCAATTTTAAAAGGGGAGGGAGTTTTTGAGCCAAAAACTTGTGTAAACTTTGAGCAATTAATGCAAGTTAGGAACTCTATAAAGATTATCCATATTCATTTATGTCATTTGTTATTATGGTTTCTCTCTCACTTTCTTGTTCTCATTTAAAGATTTTAATGGTTCTTTTGAAATCTTGGTGTGCAACTTTTAATTTTAGAGTTGTTAACTTGTGTCAATGCTAGGTTAACTAAAATTTCTAAAGTTCATTTCATTTCCTTTACTCTTCTTGCATTTGGTCTAATGATGTTTATTTGTAGGGTAAATATTTAATGTGAACTTAGTTCTTATTTAAAATTTTATCATTCCTTAGATGTTTTCCTTATGTGTAGTAATATTTGAGCTCATGTTATTTTGTATTATACATTGGTTAATTTCATTCTTGGAGGACGTTTGAAGTTTGTCATGATGTTTCAGATGAAGATCAACATCTCTTTTATAATTTACCATTATTTTTTCTTCTTTTTCAACCAAATCACTCTAGCTTAAGTATAATTATAAATATTCATCTTATATTAGTCTTTAGACTATCTTTGATAATAATTCACTATTATTAGCTAATATTTCTTCATTCTTTCTGAAGATATAGGCCAAAGTGGCTCCTAACCATCAAAATTTATAGATGTTATGAAATAATCCACTTGCTTTGCCTCTATTCAATAAAAAACAGAAGGATTATCAAAAAATACAAATCATGTGTTGAATTATCTAAATTAAAAAGTCATAAGTGTTTTTTTAAAACTCTGAGCACTTGTGATACATATTAAGACATCAACACTTGAGAAGGATGTTTCAAAATTTCTTGTTGTTGTTTAGATGCTTCAAAGTGAATTAACTATTTGAGAGTGTTGTAGACTAAATTAAGAACATATATGTGAATTTTTAAGGTTTGGACAATCCATATTAAGAATGAATAAATGCCTAGAATTTGACTATTTGTTTGTTTATGGTGTTCTTGTGTACAAAACTAATGTCTGAGTAGATTATGAATAGGTACAGGAGTGTAGTGATGGATGTAATCACTTGATGGTGTCTTAGGGGTCATATGGAGTGGAATTATATGTTTTTAAGTGGTATTGTGTTCCTAATTTTATCAATGAATATCCAAAGGGGTGAATAGGTCTCTATGAGACCCATAAGGGCTACTAAGGCCTAATTGAAAGGTGTAACTACCAAAGAATGACCCATAGATACTATTATCGACCTATGAGGAGTTAGTTAGGAAATTTATTGTGTTTTAATTGATATTTTTGTGTTGTTTTAATTATGTAATGTGCTTTGGCCAATATGGAGAGTTTATTGAGTGAGTGTGCGGTATAAAGATAAGGCCAAATTGGCTTGTTTGGTGAGTTAGATGATTAGGGCATTCAAGAAAAGGGAAGATCTCATTTGAAGATATATTTTAGGTTATTTAAGACCATAAAAGGTAGAAATATATTTGAGTATGTTTTTATGATATGGTGCTACAAGTGAATATATATGTCAATAGACCTAACGAGTCTACAAGAGGCTATTTGAGTGAGAAGTCCTAAAGGGCTAAATGAGTGAGTGTGCCTAGTGGATGTATTAAAGAAAATATCAATTTTAGGATTGTGTGCATGACCTAAAAGTCATATTTATGATGTTTAATAGAGTTTTTTTAGCTTTTCTGATTGAGTATGTGTGAAGTAGTTTAGAGTGATCCAAAAGGTGGTTTTAGATACATTGAGAGGATGTGAATGATAGAGAGTGTGTGTAGGGTTAAAGATATATGATATTAATTATACCTCCATAAAATTTGTAGTCAATAAAATATTAGATGTTAATTCATAGGTGTTATTATGGGTTCTCAACATATAGGGCAAACAGTGCTTGGCCATCCTTAAGGGCTGGTGCTCCTTGTGAAGTGGGTGATTCACTAAAGTATCATGTTTTTAATCAACTTATAGGATAATTTTTCCATGTGTATATAGGATTGAGATTGGGTTTTATCCCCCAAGAGGGTTTCCCATATATATATTTTGGTATGTGTGTGATCTTGATTATATTTGTTGTTCATTACTATAAATGATGTGTATGCTTCATGAATGCTAGTGTTATTTGGTTAAGGGTTTGAAAGTATTTTAATTGAAGTTTGGATTGTATTTAATCACTAACTCACCCCAATTTTTAATGTTTTTACCTCTAATATGGTGATTTGAACTATTTTATGAGTCTATATTTATTTTTTGCCCTGTGTCTAATTTCTAAAAATGAGCATGTGTGATGAATGTTTTATGTGAATATAAAAGTAGGAGCTTGATCTTTGTGACAAACACATATGAATACCCCACATTTTTTATGGTAGTTGTGATGATTTTGTAAGAAATATTCTCAAAAGTAGTATATCTACAAAATGTGTTAGCTAGAGCATATATACGACATTCCAATACAATGTACAAACACAACATCAAAATGTAAAAGTATCTGAGAATAAGTAGGTAATGTAAGATGTATGTTGTAATATATAATTACACAAGGGTGTCATGATATATTTAATCAATGTGTACATAAGTAAATTTGAGTTACTACCTAGAGGATGGGCATGCTATCCATCATAAAACCCAAGTAGGAAGGGTAGATGTAAGAGGTCCATTATGGCAATAAAAAGTTGTGTGTGTGTGTGTGTGTGTGTGTGTGTGTGTGTGTGTGTGTGTGTGTGTGTGTGTGTGTGTGTGTGTGTGTGTGTGTGTGTGTGTGTGTGTGTGTGTGTGTGTGTGTGTGTGTGTGTGTGTGTGTGTGTGTGTGTGTGTGTGTGTGTGTGTGTGTGTTTTACCATGTAAATACAAGTTTCATGGTGAATATTCATATAAATAATCATACATACAAATACATGAGGCATCCAATGGTGGGTTAATGGGTCACAATACATGGGACTGGGGCACATATCACTAAATCTGAGAATGAAAACATACAAGGACATGTTTAAATGTCCACATACACAATCAATGAGTAATATGTCTTAGAGCCACATAGAATGACCTTATAAAATGTATGCATATAGAAGTAGGAAAACACACATAAAGGACATGGGTACATGTCCAAGGCATACAAATAGAGAAGTGGAATAGAGCCAAAGAATAATGGCATATTTAAATTCCCCCAAAGATGGAAGAACCATAGGAAACACAATTAAGTTTAATCTAGTAAAAAATATAAATGAAAGAATGCAAAACTATGTAGTACAAAACTATGTAAATTGTAGGATGCATATATACTGAGTCTAAATAGTGATAGTAAAAAAAATATGAGAAATGAGTATAAATGATCAACATCATGATATATCAATGTGTAAATTGGAATGTATAGTATGTAAATATATAATCTGGTAGTAATAAGTATATATGAAATGCCCACGAATGGGTAGATGTATCAAATATATAAACATGGATCAATGTATATGACCACAATGGGTAGATGATAGCTATTTTGGATGACTATAGTGGACTAGAATCCTATATGTAATATGAAAACAATCAATAAGAACAAGTGAAGCATATTTTTATAATAAAACCAATTATACTAGGATAGCTAGCAATATGCACTATCTGACAAGTAGTAGAGATGCAAACATAGCAATGCATAAAATTTGTAAATTTTATATTTTTTAAATATTTGAATATTTTTGTATTTTGACATATTATATTATTTTTTTGTTTTTTGAGATATAAGATATGTACCAGAAAATGAAAATAATCTATGTACAAGGAACAAGAGAGAAAAGGAAGTATGTACAAGAGTAGTAACCATACTGACCAATGAGTCTCATGGAAGACTCACTATCATTATGACTTGTGTTGAATAGGGGAATTATGATTGTGTGTACAGTGTGAAAGGGCAACTATGATCCCATAAGATACTATTCTATGTAATTTATGTTTTAGTTGCCTAAGTAGTGATGCCATGATGTTGTGCCATTGAATGTGATGCCCTATGAACTATAGAGGTCTTAGGAACCCATATGGTAGAAGTACAAGTTAGAGTTGATGTAGGTGACCTATGATGAGAACCCTTAGAACCCAATAAATTTATTCTTGGTGTAAATTGAGTAGAATAAGTTCTTGTATAATATTTGATGTATCTCTAATGTAGGGGTCTCTTTAGTAATGGTCTCCTTGAGATAGTATGTGTATATGTAGATACCTTAGGAATAGACTTGGCCTACACTAATGACTCTATTGAACATTGTGGTGTATACATGGGATCTATGTTCTCTATTATAATCAATAAGTATACAATATCTGGTAACGGTGATTGAACTATAACTATTCTTTGTGCTAGAACTATAGCTATAAAATGAGTTAAAACTACTTATGGGATAGGTATATGATACTCATATAGGAATCCCTCAACCTTAACCACCTAATTATCATGTATATACTTTAATAATTTGTTTACTATGTATGGGATGGCTTCGATCCCCTATAACCATCACCTATACATATTATATCCAATAAACTTGTACTAGGTACTACTAGGAACTAAGTGGCTATGGGTGATGATACCACCTGTAATGGAAGCAAAATCTCACTAATGGAGTTCTAAACATGGACATTGAAACTAATAATGACTCTATTTATGGGTAATATATCATGATTTATGTATCCTGAGTGATGTAAAATTCTCATGGTGCACATTCTTATGCTTAACCCATTGTCAACCATAACACTATGAATATGATGGTGGTCTATGTATGCTCATATGAAGAGTGCATGTAAATATGTGTCATCATCCACAATCTCCTACTTTGAAAATGTGATAAGTGGTCTAGGTGGCATTTTAGTATGATACATGACAATAATGTTATGTAGTGTATGTGTCTCCTTTGTAACTGTGTGATAAGAATTTGGTGGTGGATGCACCTAGTATTTATAGTGAACACCTAATTTTCCACTACATCATTAGTTATATGATTTGGGAAAGTATTTGAAAATATATTTATCACCTTATCCTATATTTTATATTATGTTTGTGCCTCTATGGGTGTTCCCACATCATTAATGTTAGCCTTAATTAGATCTTGTATCTTATGATTTAGGCTAGTGCATATATTTTTCATGTGGCCTGGTACCCTATGATACTTACATAATGCATTTGAAATATAATTCCTTAGAAGAAGCTATGTTGTATCAACCTCTTTAATGGGAGGGAGAGATATGACATTTCATTGTAATAGTTGTCTTATAATCCATGCTGGTGACTCTCGAAGATTAGTGAAGACTCTGCACTATGGAGTGGATAAAACCAATATGGGAGATGGATCGAAAGTTATCTTGATTGTGGCTTTTTGATCAATTTTATTTTCAATTTCCCTTATATTTTATGAAGGTTTGTTTGAATTCTTAATACTTCATTCTAATCCATTTTTATACCTGAGTTTTCCCATTGATAAGAGCTTAACCTCTCTTTCCTTGACTATATGGGACAAATCAATGAATGTAGGAAACTTATTGAATAAGATAGCTTTGTGTAGTGATGCTAATAGACTTTGTTTAAATATATCCTTAATATATTTGTCTACCATGGGGATAATTAATTTGGATAATATTAATTTATGTCATAAGACATGATATGTGATACTAGGCTCATTTGAATTTTTATTTAACTATGCCACTTATGCATATGATATCTTATCACTAACATTTATAGAGAAGTGTGCTAGGAACATGTTGGCTAAATAATTGAATGACATGATATATTGATTTAGAAAATCATATAACCATTGAGACTCCATGGAAATAACTTCGTAAGAAGCCAATTGTTGGATACATATTCCAAGCATGCTACATGAAAAGATCTAAGGTGATGTTATGGGTCACCTTGACATAATATAATGTGAGCTTGGGTGCCATAAAACCATATGGAAAAGTATTTTTTACTATATGATGTGCTAAAGGTGTTTATAAGAAAATGTTGGAATCCAAAGCATGTGATGGCCTAGTTGTTCACTTCTTGAGCTGTAACACCTTAGACTACAGAGTATGAATAACATACATAAGGGATTGTACATATGAAGTTGAGGAAGTATCCATAAGTGGTGTAGTTATCATTGATGGTTGAATAACAATCTTAGGTTATGATATCTAAGTTGGTTTAGTTGGCCCCATTTGAGGTTTAACAACATTATTAAATGGAGGTATTTAATATAGACCATTGTTTATCTTTTGGAGTTCTTCTTGAAGAATTTTTATGAAATCATCTTGTATATCCATATGTTTGGACACAAATTATTTTAATTGTTTCTTATAATTTTCATCAAATTTGTTGTTAAATCATGCCATTGTAGGTTAAAAGGTAGGAAAACAAGTTTTGTATATTTTGAACCTTGTAAGAATAGTAATCTATGGAAGGTTGACAAAAATTTAGATATTTGTATCAAATATGATATGTTTGGAATTTAAAATATAAGTATAGACAAAAGGATATAAATAATAAGTGTGTCTAGGGTTAGGGTTTTTGAATCTAGGGTTTATTTGTAATAATTTAAATTATATGTAAATAAATTAAACCCTAATATGAAAATTTATTTAATTAGCTAGGTTTTCTAAAAAACTAGAAAATCATAAGTATGCAGGACTGATTTCTTGCACAAAAACTTAGAATTTATGTAAAATAGGGTTTGGATAAATATTAGAAGTAAGTGGGGTTAACCAAATTATTTTAACCTTTTAGGGTTTAACTATGTAAATCCTATATTTGATTAAATCGATGATATGTCTAGATCAATCAAATAATATTAAATAATTAAGCATTGATTTGTTATGGATTTTGATTTTTTTACTTTCTAAAAATAGTAATAAGTAGTCTTCAATATAAAATTATGTAGAAAATGAATATCTTGGATGATCTAGGTTCTAAAAACTAAGTTCTAGATAGGCTTAAATATTGTCAATAGGGTCTTGGGATCTATTTGCTCACTAGATAGTAGTGCCTCACCTAGACAGTAGCACCATACTATTATTGTTTCCTCAAAGTGGTGGTAGTGTCCTCCTTGAAAGACTATTATTATTTTCTAAGAGTGCATCACCTATGTTTTTAGGTCCTATTCCTATGCGCAAAAAACTTGGATCTTTGTGTTGTGCCTAGAAAACCTGATTTAGTGTGAAAACCATAATCCTCTTTGCAAGTATGGCATGATAAACATTTATCTACTTATTAGTAGGATAGGATATACATACTCAACAATTCAATATAAAGATATTTTCCAAAATACTAATACTTTGAGGAGGGATCAAGCACAATGTAGTTCTCCCACCTGGTGTTTGGTTCAAGTGCAAGTGAATGATATAATGAGAGTGGACTTGGATGACTTGAATATGCTTGAGATTTGAAATATGGATTTATGAATATTTTATATTGTATTACGAAGAAGTAGGGTAGAATAGGGATCACATACCTTAATTTTTATCAAATTTTATTTTATTTAAATAGGCTTTTGTATCTATTTGCTATGTAGTGAATAAAGGTCAAATAGACTTGTATTTATAGATATATATAGCTTTTATGGATAATAAAATGTGCTTAATTTGACCTTAGGAGGGGAAAACGTTTTAAAAATTATCCATTGGGGATAGTTAGGGAATAGTATAGTAGTGCCCTATTGGGGACACTAGTACCATATGGTTGTAGTTTCCCAAATGTGTCACTAATGTTCACCTAGAAGACTATTAGGAAAACTGGGTTATGATCTGAGAAAGTTGTCTTGTGATTGTGTTTTTGGCTAATTGTAACTATTTGTGGTCTACAAAATGACTGGAAAAGTGTGGTGAAGGATCTAGGATAGGTATAAGGATATTCTAGGAATATGTTAAGTCAAACAACACTCTTATCATCCAAATAAAACTTTGAGGTGATTATAATAACATAAAAGTGTATTTTTAATGTAGTGCATGTGAAAATCAAATGTGTCTCAATATAAATTATATAGTAGAATGTAACCTCTAATTTTTAACATATGTATAATATGTATCGCAAATCTATAAGTATCTCTACCAAATTTATGACCAATGCATAAAATTCTATCCTAAGTGTATATGTGAATCATGTAAACTATGTAAACTAAATCTAATTACTCTCATTTTTTTAATTGTATGTATGTGGATTTATGACTTCTATGACATGTCTAAATTGATATGTTCACCCTTTTGAGGTGATCATATTGAAAGAATGGTAATCATATTATCTCAAAAATATAAGACAACTATGTTGTATCTATATGAATTATGTAGTAAATAAGTGGTTTAGAGTAACTAACCCCAAAGGTTCAACCCTACAACTTGTTCACACTTGTCACAACTTCAAAAGCTTCTTAGTAGCCTTCTTTCCACTTTCTTGATAGTGAAAATAATTTAAGATTGATCTACAAAAACTATGGTAATGTTTAAATACACTCTATTGAGTTCTACGACTCTAAATTTCTTAGTCCCAAACCACTTAATGACCACTATTTTATCCCCTGTCAACTCCTAATTAGGTATTCCAAGACCTAATTACATCATAGTCCTATTTTTTCATATACCAATAGTCTGTATAGGTATGAAATCAAAAAAATAATTTAAAAATAACTAACCCATTAAATCATAATGTTTTGTAATTTTTGACCAAATAAAACTCCTAGAAATCATGTTTAAATTTGCAAACCCTAACTCAAGGTTAAACTAGCCTATGCAAACCTGAGAGGAGAATTTTTATTTTTACACACTAAAAAATAAGTTTTTAACCATTGAAATTTTTTTATGAGTTTTGTGCAACTCCTTTACACCTTATACAATCATTACTTAGACACCTTGACTCCTCTGTTACACACTTTTTAAGTGTTTTGTGTTTGACTATGTACATATACAATGGCATCTAGAGGACTGTATTGTCTTTCTCAAAATAAAGTATGAAAAAAAAAAATGAAAACACATAATAAAATTCAAGAAAAATATAATAGACTTAATAATTCCACAAAAATCATTAGAAGCATGTCTATATTTGATCTTTCTTTAATGATCAGTCTTACACAGTCATTCTTTAATACATACATTCAAAAAATAGGGTCTATCATAGTGCTTAATCAAAAATGAGGAATTATTTTTATTATTTATTGTAAATTTATCCTATTAAACCTTCGAATTAATGATTATCTATCGAATCCAAAACATTTTGTATGTCCTAAAAATACTCTTTTTTGGACCTTTCCAGCTGTCACTAGAGACTAGTTAGACATTGAGAACTCACATCAAGTTTGTTTTTTCATATATATATGATTTAATACTTATGGTATATATAATTTTTTTCTTAACTAATACACCCTTAAAAAACTCAAGATTTAATCATTCCTAAAACACACATAAAACTCATAAACCATGCTTCACAAATTCAAAATTTTAAAAATACAATTTTGGTGGGAAAAGCCAAATTTGAAAATTTAAAAATATATCACTAAAAATAACATATAGGAATGAAAAATAAGGATGGTATAAGTCCCATAATACCTATTATACAATAAAAAACAAAAATTTGACAAGAAAACAAAAAAATTCAAGAATAACAATGCCTAGGAGTGATGTTCCTACATCATACTCCTAAGAGAAAGAGAAAAAGACTTAGGGACTATTGTCCATGAGTTCTTCCAGATTAATCCCATATTTTTTGATGTCATGATATATTATCCATTTTTAATATTTAACTATCTATTGTTTCCATTTGACCAAATATTTGAAATATTGCTTTTCTTTAGTCTATTTGAACACTTGCTTGTCTAAGATGCATTCCAATTCATCTAGTTTGACTTGAGGAAATTATTTTTCCCAATATGGACCTATTGTATCTACTCATTCTACCATCTCTTCACCTTTTATTATTTATTTTTAATGGTACAAATATGAAACATTGAATATTTGTGATATGTCTACACCACTAGGTAATTCCAACTCATAGGCATTATTAGTAAATTTCCTAAGAACCTTAAAATAAATAATTTTCTACATCATAAGCTTGTTTTACTCACCCCTTATAAACCTCTCCTTCCTAAGATGATCCAAAACCAAATCTCCAATTTGAAAACTCACCTCTATTATACTAACATATACTTACTTTTTGTACTTCTCGACACTAGCTTATATATGCTTCCTTACCTATTGATGAACCTCCTTCATGGCCATTGAAAATTCTTCTCCTTTAACACTCCTTTTTTCCATATGAATGATATTTCTGATTTTAAACACTCCTCTAGGCTACATGTCGTATATCACTTAGAAAGGACTCATGCCAATGCTTCAATTAGAGGAGTCATTGTAATCAAATTCTACCTATGGCAATACAAGATCCCACTACATGGAATTATATTTAGATAGACACTTCAATAGGTTCCTTATAATCATTTTAACCACTTCAGTTTGACCATCTATTTGAGGTGGTAAGCTAAACAAAAACTCAGATTTGTGCCTATCTTTTTACATAGTGTTGTCCAAAAATGTCCTAGGAACCTAGTATCTCTCTCAAATACAATCTTTAGTGGCAATCCATGAAGCCTTACTACCTCCTTAAAGAAATTTTTTTTTACATGTGGCATCATTGGTGGTCCTATAAGGAATGAAAAGTGCCATTTGGAAAATTTGACCACAACTACATACATGGAGTCAAAAACTCTTTATATTCTAGGTAGTCCCATCACAAAGTCCATTTTTATAGATTCCCAAGGCCTATTTAGGACTGGTAGATTTGATATAAACCTAGATTAGTGTTCTTCCCTTTGGAAATTTGAAAAATTTTACACCTCTCAACATATCTTCTCACTTATACTTGTGTCTTGGATGAAAAATAGTGTCTACTGAGTTGTTCCAAAGTTGTATCAAGCCCAAAATGTCCTACCATACTCCCGCTATGGTTTTATTTAATCAAGTTCTCTCTTATTAAGTTTCTTAGCACATATAGTTTCACACCTTTGAATAACAACCCATCCTATATGACATAGTCCAACCATGGTTCTTTGTTGAGTGTAATTGGATGTTTTCAAGCAATATACGATTTTTTAAAGTCTTCATATTTCTTAAACATCTCCTTGAGTGACTCAATACTAACACTTTGAATTTGTATCTCATGTAACAACAAGACTATTCTACTCAATCCATCTACTACGTTGTTGCTTTGTCCTTGCTTATTGTTGATGGTTA
Source organism: Torreya grandis (assembly GCA_037957365.1). NCBI lineage: Eukaryota > Viridiplantae > Streptophyta > Pinopsida > Cupressales > Taxaceae > Torreya > Torreya grandis. The sequence continues at coordinate 1,567,454 of JARHVA010003022.1, read as the reverse complement.
AGGTAGAATTTTACATATACTCCACCCATTTCATGTGTCTCTAATTTAGTGTAGGCTCATTACTAATGAATTTTAGTGCATGATTATCTCTATAGATGATAAAATCATTTGGCAATAAGTAACGCCTCCACTTATTTAAGGCTTGCACCATTGCATAAAATTCCAAGTCATAGGAAGAGTAATTTGTCTTGGCATCATTGAGTTTTTTACTAAAATAGGCTATGTGTATACTCTCTTAGCTTAGTAAATCCCCTACTTCCACCCCACTTGCATCAAAATCTATTTGAAACACTTTATTTAAGTTTGGTAGTGCTATGATAGGTTACTCCATTATCTTTTGCTTCAAATATTAGAAACTCTTTTCAACTTTCTCACTAAATTTTTTTTTTCTTATCTCCCTTAATGGTGTCTATTATTGGAGCACATATTCCATTGAAATTCTTAATAAACATTCTATAGAAAATTTCAAGTCCATGGAAACTCCTTACCTCTCTAGCTATTTTAGGTATTGGCCACTCCATGATTGCCTTCAGTTTATTCTTGTCCATATTTATCATGCCTTAAGAGATGACAAGTCCTAGGTACATAAGTTCCAATTTCATAAACTGACACTTCTTAAGGTTGATTAGTAACCTTTCCTATTGTAGACTTTTCATGACTAGATGCAAATGGTGAGATGCTCATTCTTTCTAGGGTAGTAGATAAGTATGTCATCCAAGTAAACCACTACACACTTACCTATAAAAGGTTTGATGACTTCATTCATAAACATAATGAAATTAATTGGTCCATTAGTCAAACCAAACAACCATTCATACAACCTCTCATTGGTTTTAAAATTAGTTTTCCACTCATATCCGTGTCTTATCCTAATCTGATAGTTCCCACTCTTGATATAAATTTTTGAGAAGTATATTTCTCCACTAAATCAATCCATCAAATATTCCATTATACATAGAGGAAACCTATATCTAACATTGATATTATTGATAGCCATAGAGTCTATAACATTCTCCACTCACCTTCCTTCTTAGGCACCAACACTATAGGTACTACATAAGGACTAAGACTCTCTTTGATTATCCCCTTATCTAAGAGTTCTTGTACTTGCCTCTTGATTTATACATTTTCTTTAGGATTCATCTTGTATGTTACGTTGTTAGGAAAACTTGATCCTAGAACAAATTCTATGTAATGAGTGATGTTCCTCATATGTGGCAATGTACTTGGAAGCTCATTAACTATAATTTATTCATAATCTTCCAACATGTCTTGAATTTATTTATAAACTTCATTTACTTTAGTGTTTTTCATAACAATCCTAGGATTGACTACCAGTGTAAATCCTAACTCCTCTTCATTCATGACATTTATAGACTCTTTACCATTTACCAACTTCAAATTTGACCCAACTTGTTGGTCATTATCTTCATCCTTAATATGCAGCAAGGTATGACTAACTCCATCATTAACCAAGGTGTATACATTCCTCCTACCATCATGAATGGTTTTCCTATCATATTTCCAAGGCCTCCCAAAAATCATATAACAAACATCCATGGGGATAACCTCACAAAAGGACCTTATCCTTGTACCTTCCAACTTGAAATTCCAACTAACTTTGTTCACTTACAAAAAATTATTTTCCTTTATTCAACCATGAGACTTTGTATGGAGTGGGTTGAGGCAACTTCTTCAAACCAAGTTTATTGACCATTTTAATAGAGACAAGATTATTTATACTTCCTAAATCTATGACCATTTTATAAAATTTACCTTAGCACTTGTAAGAAGTTCTAAAAAGTGTTTTCATTTGTGGTGGATCCTTATCCTTGGGTGTCTTTATCACCACTCTCCTCATTAGTAATTATCATCCTACCTCAGTTTCATTAAAAATTAATGGAGAATAAACACTCTTTTCTTCAACTACATATGTAAGATGATTTATTCCTTTGGTTCTTATAATCCCTACTAGATGATCCTCTTGACATTCCCAAGACATATGTCTATAAAAATTCTTACATTTGAAACACCTACTTATAAAACCACTTGATCCTATACCTCTTTATCATATCTACCCCTGAAATATGGTTTCCTACCTCTAAATCCTCCTCTTGATCTATATGGATGTTCATGTGAAGTAATATACTCTCCATAAAATATTTGTGAATAGCATCTACCTCCTTGCTAACCTTTTCCCCTAAAAAATTTGCCTCTTCCTCTATTTTATTGGTTTTGTTTCCTATTGAGCTTGTCCTCTACTTTCAAGGCCAACTAGTAACATTATTCTAATGATTTTGGACTACCAAATCAAAACTCACCCTATAATTTATATCTCAAGCCATTGATATACCTATCCAACTTATCATTATCATATTCCATGTGTATTTATCTAATACTTAGATTGTATAACTCTTCATTATATTCTCTTACCCCCATCTCTTTCTATTTCAAGTTTTGAGCATTCCAATACAAGTTGGTGATGTAGTCACTAGGCAAGAACATGCTCTTCAAATTGGAAACCATTCTATCCCAAGACTTCATCTTGTATTTTCCTTCTTTCCTTATTTAATCTTGTATGAAATCCCACCATAGGGATGCATGACCATTTATCTCAGTCCCATCAAACTTCACTTGTTGCTCTTCTGGTACATCTTCAAAATCAAACTATTTATCCAACTCTCCTATCCAATCAAGTTATTCTCCACTAAGGTAACCTAAATATAATAAAATATCTATTTATGTATTATATCCCTACCATTTCACCACCTTCATTAATCTCTCAAACTTTTGTCTTCAATTTCTCTCTCTCCTTCATCTTCCAACTCTAGTGTCTATGGCTCTTCTTCCTCTTGGTCACTCAAATCACTTATGACTAATATTATTATTAGATTAAAATAAAATTCTATGAATTTTACATCCAATTTGACTCTAATTTTCCTCAACTCTTGTAATATTTTATCTCCTATTTGTATGGATACTACCCTCACACCTACTACATTTATCTTAGGTGGCATCTTATTTCCTCTTAGGAAATTTGTCAAAACAAATCCTAGATTCTCTTACTCTCATTTAATATCAACTAATCCACTCACTTCCAAGTTTTTTAACGTAGATATGATATCAAAATGATGTAGATTAACTACCCCTAAATGTTTAACCCTACAACTTGTTCACACCTGTCACAACTTCATAAGCTTCCTAGTAGCCTTTTTTCCACTTTTATTGATAGTATGAATAGTTTAGGATTGATCTACTAAAACTATGGTAATTTTTAAGAACTTCAGTATTTGTTCTTTTCCTCCACCAAATTTCTTGGACCCAAACCACTCAAAGACCACTTTTTTATCACCTATCAACTTCTAATTATGTCTTCCAAGGCCTAATTACACCACAATCCTATTTTTCTATACACTAATAGTTTGTAGAGATCCAAAAACTTAAAAATACTATATAAATCACTAAACCTCAATAAATAATTTGGTTTGTGATTTTTGATCAGATAGAACTCTTGGAAATCAAGTTTGAATTTGGAAACCCTAACTTAGGGTTAATCTAGCTTGTGCAGACTTAAGAGGAGAAATTTTGTTATTACACACTATAGAATGAGTTTCAAACCACTTTAAAATTTTAATGATGTTTTTTTAACTCCATTAAACCTTTTCCAATCATTACTTACACACCTTAAATCTTCTGTTCCACACTTTTTTAATGTTTTGCATTTGACTATTTATATATGCAATGGCATCTATAAGAATATATTATAGATCTCACAATGATGTATGAAAAAAATAAAATAAAACACACAAGAACATTTATAAAACATATCATATACTTAAAAATTCCATAAAAATCATTATAAGCATGTCTTTATTGGATCTTTCTTCAATGATTAGTCTTACATAGTCTGTCTTCAATGCATACATTCAAATATAGGGTCTGACATAGTGTTTTATCAAACATGAGGAATTATTTTTATTATTTATTAAAACTTGAACCTCTTACAAATTATAATAAATTATTATCTCTCAAATCCAAAATTTTGTGTGACCTACAATTACTATAGCTATTTTTTGACCTTAATAGTCACTAAAGACTAGTTAGACATTAAGAAATCACATCAAGTTTATTTTTTCATACATATATGATTTAAGACCCATGGTATCGAACCATGGTGTATTCAATAATACCCAATAAAAAACTCAAGTTTGAATCATTCCTCAAACACACATAAAATTCCTAAACTATTCTTCATAAATTCAAATGTTCAAAAATTAGTTTTTTAGGGAAAACCCCCATTTGAAATTTTAAAAGGCTATCAATAAAACTAACATCTATAAATGAAATATAAGGATGGTTTGGTTTCCCTACGACCTCTGATACCATCAAGAAATAAAAAATTGACAAGAAAACAAAAAATTTCAAGAAAAATAGGGCCTAGGAGTGATGTTCCTACATCACAAAACATATATGAGTGTCATGTAAAAGTAGATATATCAATGAAGATCATAATTTACATACATGACAAGATCTCATATGAATTATATAAATCATTTATATGTATAAAATATTAAAAATATCAACAAATAATCAATAACACATGCAAGAGTACTCAAATGTCACATAAAGAAGGATTTAAAGAGATCAAAAACAAGGGGCATGTTATAATTCTACACACCAAATTAAAAAGTAGCACTCGAGGAACTGTGGCCAATAAATGAATTAACATACTCAAATTTACCACAATTAAGATAAAGAAGCAAACAAAAAGTGAACTAAACTAAGCTAATGTAAGCAGATGAAGTAATGAGACAAACAACTAGTATAAATGTACCATACTAGTCTTTGCATACACACGTAAATAATATTTCATGTATAATAACATATCAAATACATTGTGTAAGATATAAAAATGATTAAATTCATGTTTAATATATATAAGCTTAGTAAAATAATGTAAAATGAATATAAAATAATATAACTTGTGTTAATCATGATCATAAATAAGCCATATGCCCCCAACATAGTGTATCATGGGAGAAGAGGAAAGGCCCAAAATCTGTATGCTTGAGATATCATGAATCTAATGTATGCTTATATCACACTCAAGTACCCATGAAATATGTTTTTATATAAATAATATGATTTATACTATCCAAAAGTAAATGACTTATGGAAAATCTATAAAACATGTGAAATGCTTAATATCTTTGGTATTTTTAAATTATTTGAATGTTTTTGTATTTTATTAAATATTTGATTTTTTTGGAATTTTTTAGGGATATATGGCATTAGCTTTGTTTCCTTGTTTTCATTTAGTCAATTGTGTCATTTCATTTCTAGTTCTCCCATTTCATCTAGTAAGGGAATGTCATATATTGTTGTTATAGTTTTAGCCATGTGACCATTATGTGGAACGTGAATCTCTTTTTCTTCAAATTTTAAATTAACCATTAGATTTGTAGTATTTATAATGTTATTGATGTAATTTATCCAATATTTTCCAAGGAAAAATAGTAGATTTGTTTTTTTTTCCATTACCCATACTATGGTATGTATTACTTTAGGTCCATATGCTATGGCTAATCTAATATAACTAATTAATTCTATGAAAACTGGGCAATATTTTACCTTGCCAATAGTATTTCCCAATGTTGATAATTATGTGACACTACAAAGAGTGTCTCAATTATTTTTATATAAAAAGTGGACAAGGAATGACATCAATGTTTGTAGTAATTACTAGATGTTCATGCCTTGGAACTTTTGAAGGATGCTTTTATTTTGAAAAATTGGAAGTACTATATATTTTTCACTTTTTGGTATAATTTGTGTATGAACATGGTGTTTTTATTTTTTAATGTTACTTTATAAATCACCACAATTATTAGTATCATGGTTAATGATCAGATGATAAGTGAAATATTGTGATCCTTCTTTTGGAACAATTTTATTATATGATTGATGTCTATTAGGAGGTGAAGATATCATTTTATGCTCAAGTAACATAAAAATAATTATATGCCACACATATTTGTTTTCAAAGATATGTAATATCTAATGTGGAAACTTATGAGAGGACTCCACATTGTCTACATGGTTGATTTTCATTTTCCATTCATAATGTTAACCTAAAGATTTTAAACAAGAGGAATGAATAGTATAACAAGTATTCACATGTTCATTGGGTATTTTTTCCTTCCCCTTATATTCATTTGTTTATTAATACTTTAATGATGAATTTAAACTATATTTACTTGTGACCATGGATGTGAATAGATCATGTTATACATATTGAAGTGGATAAGCTAAATGTGCATATATTTTTATCAATCATATCATGAGGTAGTTCATCATCACTGTCATAATAATATGAAACTTATCCATATTTTGGTTTATAATTAACCACTAAAGTTAGCTCAAATGTTTTGTTTTCTTATGTTTGTGATATCATTGCTTCCTCTTGTAATGGAATTTACTTTATCATATTTTACATATGTTCCTACATATGTACTAGGGACAATAGTGATTTATGAATATCACAAGATACATGTTCTATTTTAGTTTATTGACATGTCTCATAAGTAACTATGCTTTTAATTGAAATCAATTATTTTTGTGTTACTATTTGAAGAACTACCAATGTGTCTAAATGTAACATTTTAATGTAGTTAGAGGCATAATCATTTTTAGGAATAGTCCATAATGTCCCATTGTGTGTGAATTTTACACATCTATGTAATATAGATGGCATAGCTTTAATAAGTATTCAAGCTGTACCTAAAATTAAGATGTAATGTGATGATTGAGAAATTAATTAAAAATTATATTTTATTATTTTTGGCCCCAAAAATCACATCTAATGTGATGTAACAAATAGGTGGGCTACATAAATTATCAAATACTTCAGATATTTACATCTAAGTTTTGAAGAACATCTAGACTAATACCCATTATTTGTAAAACTTGTATACTAAAAATGTTTAAACTTGATCCATTATCAATGAGTAATCTCTTGATTCCCTTATTTAATATATTAACTTGTATGGATAGAATAAGATATTGATCAATAATGTGCTTTACATGTAAATCTATGTAGTCAAAATTTATGAGGTTGTCACTATTTTTAAGATCTCTTATAATATCCACAAAATAAGTTGGTTCAATATCACTTGGTACTTGGTTTTTATGTAAAGATTCATACAATATATCCTTATATATAGTTTATTATTTCAATAATTGATATCTTAGCATGGGGGTTACTTAATTATTCAATCATATCATAAAGGCTCAATATTATTGAAATAATAACTATAACATGTATCTTGTTGTATCTTAATCTTTTTATTTGTATGAATTTGTTGATTTCATTCACACATAATTGTGATTAATACCATCATGCATGAAATTGAATAATCAATGATTATGATGATGTAGATGAAAAATTAAAAAATTAAATTGTGTATGCTTTGTGTAAAACATAATTTATTCTTTTTAATTTCCTAATCAATATTATTTTTTTTGAAATTCTTTATCAATTAAAAAATAATTATAAATCGTAGGGAACACTAGGATTTGATGGGAAGACTCAGAGGCTGAGTTCATGAAATGTTTTACCCTTTTTAATTAAGGACTAGGAGGAATTAGATATTCAAGAGTGAAATAAAATATTCCTAAAATTAGGACAATTTAATAGTTAATTTTGTGATATTTAATTTAAGTTCTACATTACAAAGAATACTAAATATAGAAAGTGAAATGCCAAACATTAGTTTGATTGCATAATCATGCATAATAAACAATACTTATATTATGCAATGATGCATAAATATATATGATATGTACATGTGTTGAAACATGTTGTTTGTTTTTCAAGATCTAGTAGTTAGATTCTAAAAATATTATTTTTGGTTACCTAGTCATTGTGATAATGTATGGACACTTACATAAATGTTAGTATTTGAATCTTGACGTAAATTTATTGCAATGATTTTTTTTAATATAAATATGTGACCAACTTTGTATTTCTAGGTATTATGTATACTTTTTATGATGAGTATAGATCCTATCCACTAGATCTAAATCATTATTTATATCTCAAACCCTAGCTCTCTACCTTATATTAATTTACCATGTCAAAAATGAGTTAGTGGCTCATGGTGTGAAGCTAACCTCAAAGATCCCTCTAACAATGAGTCTTACCTACATAAAGAATAATCCAAGGAGGGACTCAAACTTATTTAGTTCTCCCCTATATTTTGGTATGCATGTGCACAATATTGTAGGATGTTATATATGAGTGCATGTAATCATCTATGTTTTAACCTAGATAAAATGGTTCATGGTTTATTTTTTGATTCCTTAAGACCTATTGTATAAATTCTCTAATGATTAATATGAAAATAGGGATGAACTATTCATAATATATTAGTTGTGCACTTTTAAATCCAATAACATGTATAATATTGGGAGGTGATTCTTTAATCTACAAAAGAATTAGATTTTGACTTGTATTTATACTAGATATTTTTAAATGATCCTCAAGAAATTTTTAATGACATTTCATACACCAACCCATTCACATAAAAATATTTGTAATAATCTTAGTGTTTTTAGGGAAATGACAATTGTATTGGAATAGGGACATTAACATTGACACCAATATCATACTTTGAACACAACTATCCATGATAGAGGAAAGTTGTTACAGTTTTTCAATTGATGGTGAATGATATATATATCTATATATATATATATATATATATATATATATATATATATATATTCAAATTTTAGTATTAATGTGGTTACATTTGATTTAGATAATTATATTAGTCAAGGTAAGATTAATAAATAAGTAATTAGACCCATTGGGGTGGTGAATGCAATCCTTTTCGCTATAAGGAAGGTGAAACTGAAGGGTAGACCTTGAGATATATTTGTCAAGTGTACAAAACTAGTTTAACATATAATTCTATATTTAAGCATGTAAAAATAGCTAACCAATACCAACTCAAAGTAAACCTATCATTAGGTGCCAATCCATCCTAAAAATGAGTTAGAAGAAAATATTCAAATTCTTGATGTAAGACCTTATAAATGGAGGATAATGTGGAGAAAAAATCACACATCTTATAAATATAGTATAAACAAAAAATTCAAGAAATGTTATTAAAGTTGGAATTTAGAACTGCATATATATAAATTACAAGGTATAAATAATTTACCATGAAGGCATCCTTGTAGATCGATAAACTATCAATGTAATTTAAGATTAGAAAACTCTATATAATGTGATTCATGTTTAGAAGCACCAATATTTCCTTCACCATGTTACCACATCCTTGAATTTGGTTTCACTTTATATTGAGCTCTTGAATATCTTTTAGGTACATCAAGTTATGCCTTGGCATCATTATCCATGTTAAAAAATTTGTATACACTAACATCATTAATGGCTTCATGATAGTAGGTTCTTGACCAGTAGAATGACAATTATCTTTATGTTTGATTGAACACTAAAGATCATGTTAATTAGACTCATCAACAAAATTATCATCAGATTTAAATTATTTTAGAGAAAAAAATATTTACCCAACTTATCAAATTCCTTGCATATGGTATTGAACTTCTACCATAAATCCTCTTCCTCATGAATGTCATCTTCAAGAGCTATTTCATCTACCTTGGTCTCGTGAGATTCTCTTAGGACTTCCACTTCTTGACAAGTGACTTGACCTTCATCCTTGATAGTAGACTAGACTTCATGATTGAGATGGTTATCCACAACTTCATGATCAGACATAGAGTATTCTTCAAATACCTCTCTCTTCAAGTCTTGGCCACATTCCTTATGGATACACATCCACTCAAAAATAGAGGAATTCAAGTTATCTTCTTGGACACATACACCTTCAAATATGGAGGGAAAATCTTGTGGATTGTATTTTTTTCACAAAGGGGAGTCCCTATGGTGATTTATTCCTCATATTCCCTCATGAGACCTTATTGATCAGCCTTGAATTGAGTTTGATCTTCTTCAATTACTTCTCTCAAGATACGCTCTTCCTTAAGATGGGGTGATGTGGAAGATTGATGGATAGTATCATGTGAAGGGGATGGAATGTGAGGTGTATTTCAAGTTTGATGAGTTGGATATGGATGTGGGATGAAGGAGAAGGCTTATGAGTGGATTTGGGAAAGAGAAAATCACTAGTAAGTTCATAGGGAAGTGAATTATTTGGTTTATTATAAGGAGAAACACCTATATAAGCAAGAGATGCATCTTACCAATAATATATTTGTGTACAATCCATGGAAACATCTAATTTAATTTGACAATATTCATAGGATTACTCTTTACATTGACAGGCATAATGGTATGAATGATATAGCTCATATTGGGGCTAATAGAGAGGTGTTTCTTGATAGGTTTCTTGGTAGCCATTCTCATAGGGTTATCTAATAACATGGTGTCCATATGGAAAGGGAAATGAAGGTCCATAGGGATACCATGTCTCATATGATTGATATCCATTGTTATGGATAGCTATGGCCAATACTCCTATCGTGAACCTTCTTATCAGCCTTATTATGAATCACATTATAAGACTATTAAGGAGTAAAATGTGATTCATAACAAGGCTGATAAGAAGGTTCATGATAGGAGTATTGGCCATAGCTTTCCATATCAACCTCATATGTCAAAGAAAACACAAAAACTGATCAAATATTTTAAATAGATATACTTGGGTTGCTTACAGCCAAAATTTATCATTCACAGTCACCATTGGTGTTATCTTGCTTGCTTATAAAAGCTAATTATAGGGAAGACACACCAACAATATTTCCACTCTCTTGAACCTTGGTCCCACCAAGCATGCCAAAAACTATTTTCACTTGGATTTTCACCCTTTGAGGAAATGTCTCAGCTCTCCTCATCCAAGTGGCATAATTGAAACACCTTTAGGCTTGTGGGTAGCTTATGAATGAGGTGAATCTTTGGATAGGTCTAGCTCCCTAAATGTACCACTTACAAAACACTACTACAAATAAACTTTGTGAGTGAAAAAATGAGAGAGAAAATTGAAATAAAACTATTCTAAGGGAAGTGATACACCAAATAATTGGATGACTTCCAGCTATCTATATGTTACACATGAGAATAAGAGACTAACCAAACATAAACTTCTCTAGTCTCCATCTTCTCACATTAGTGTTACATTATGAGGTTGTTATGAATGTTTAGGCTAGGAGGACTAGAAGAGAGGAATAAAATGGCACTATTTAAAGATAATAACTCACTAAACCTTGACACATCATATAACACTTCACATTCCCTACAAGAAGAAGCTTTCCAACTACAAATAGGTGAGATAATAAGACAATCATGTTAAAGAAACAAGTGTCATCACTTATGCAAAATCAAACATTCCAAATGAACACACTAATAAAAATCATGCAAGAGGTGAAAATCAGTAGTCTTACTTACCCGTGGTATGTAAATGAGTAGGGATTCACCATGCTCATGTGGAGCATTAGTTACAAATTCCAAAATGGCTAGTTCTTATAGAACTTGAGTGAGAGAAGAGAAAAGAGAAGCCCAAAGGTCACAAAGAAAATTTTCATGATAAGATAATGAGTTATTTTTGTATGAGAAGAGGGTTTTAAATTTACCATGCAAGGTTAGGAAGTACAAGTGTCCATACAAGGAATGAAACTAATGAAAAATGGGATGAAACTACTTTTGTTGGCTCAGAAAAATTCCTTCATCATCCACACCTATTTGAACATATCAAAACTAAATAGGGATATGTATGATGATTTTAATATGAGGTAAGGGTTTTTTACATGCCTCTCCATGTATTGGTTGCTTTATTGGTCATCTAGAGTTATCTAGAAATGAACTATCACCATTTGTAGTAAAAAAACTCCTCTTTCCCACACATCTTACACTTGGTGTCAAAATTGGATTTAGTTTCCAATGAAAATACATGGGATAGAGTGGATTACATGTATAAATAATCTCCATTTACTTAGAGGCATTAGAAACACAATAAAATCAACTCACTTGAAGTTTTCCACCCTTCTCACTAGCTTGGTCCCCATGCCAGTTTTAATTAGTTGAGAATAAACATCTGATAAACACACTTAGGAGTTTCTTCAAGGCATTAAATTTCCATAGGGAGTTATATTAAGTCCTAATATTTCCCTTGAAACTTAATTTCATCTTTATACTCCTTCTAGAACCTAGAAAATAGATAAAAGGTCAAGAAAACTCTATTTTATACCCCATCTATACAATTCCATACAATAAAAAAGCATGGGGGGCACCCTGAGAGAGTATTATAAAACATATAATCATCATATAAGGTAAAATATTTAATTTGAGTGGCTTTCTATTTCCATTTCCTCAAACTAGTTAGTCCAAAGCTTTAGCAAGGGTTTAGGCCTATTTTTTCTCTTAAGGTTTGTCCATAAATTTCTAATATTTAAGATGAAAAAAATCTCACTATAAAATTTTTTAGGACCCCTACTAACCCCTTTAAACTTCCTTGACCTCCATGAAAATCCTCATGAAATATATGAGCAATCAAACCTCTCTTATAGAGCTTGTTTCACCACTTTGCATAGGTTTGATGTAGCCCTCCACTAAAGTAACTTTCCTTACGGCTTATCATGTGATAAAAAATATTTAACACATCCAAATTCATATGATTAAAATTTTCCAACTTTTTACAAATCTTATTTCATTCTAGAATTGAAGGTGACCTCTCATTTGGGCACTAGGCCTAACCACACCTAATAGGCTATCTGCACCTCAAAGCCCAAAATGAATTTTTTTAATGGTTTTACATATATGAAAATATATTATATACCTATATTTTGATCCCATATACATGTTTCAATTAGTTAGAAATATCATTTATAGATAGAATTGAAATTGGTCTCACATTTGTTCTTTAGGCCTGAATATGCCTAATAGGCTTGACTATAACCCTTGTAGGTTTGGACTACTCTTATTAGTTTCATCCCTATATTATTTTATTAACATGTTGGTATAGGTTTTTTATAGCTTAATATACCTCCATTAAAGTTTCAAACAACTCTTGATCCACCCTTTTGTCTCCAAACCTCAAGACTGTAGGGTTTGTAACCTAGTGGAGTACCCTCTGTCTTAGACAATATAAAAGGGTAATTTCACTATTCTCCCCCAAAAAATAATAATTATATAATATTATACAAATCATATATACCTTTTTTACCAGTTTTGGGCTATTGGTATTATTATTTGACCTCCCAAATTCTCAAAAATCCAAGATAGACTGTGTGGGAGGCAAACTGTGTGCAGGCTTCAATTAAGTGAACTATATGATGCATTATTAGAACTTTCTCCCTGATATAAATACACTATGAGGATTCCATGAGAATATTTTAGAAATTATGTAGGTTTTTTAATCTTGAAAATCACTTCAAACTCCCTAAACCTTCTCCTCACACTTGACTAGTCAAGATTGTGTGTATCTTTCCTGATTGTGTTCTACCTTAGGATGTTTTACTTGTAGATTACCCTAAATAAATAAGCCTAAAATAAAAAATTTGAAACCCCCATAAGTCCATATAAATACTTTTATTTATTTATTTCATTCATTTGACTCATCCCTATATACTGTTAATACTGAAAAGTATTATTTCCTGCTTATTGCTTGTAACAGTCAACAGTAGTTGACTTTTTTGAAGCAAAAAGCTTATAGATTGGCATTATCCTTTGAAATTCATGCCACATGTTCTTTGGGATTAATATAATAAATTTATTATTCAATTATATTAATAAGTTTGTTACCCTCATGCCTAAATATTTTTTAATGACTGTATACATCTACAATCAACTATAGGTGTTCATTCTTGAATGGTGGGACACATGTAGGTGTATTTGGAGGACAAAATCCTACATATAAAAATTTTATTAATGATATTTATGTTCATGGTTTGTATTTAACCTCATAAGGCCATTAGATTCATGATAACATGTCTTACTATCACCTTGAATTTTTAATATCACTTGTACCTTCAAAGCCTGTAGATACTACTGCTTGGATTTAGTGGTTCAAGGGGCATCTTTAGGTCTCTAAAAAACTATATTCCACTAAATTTATATCCTTAAAAATATTCAAAGTTCTTATCCTATATGGGTAAATTAAGATAGACATATTAGGATGCATAAAATCCATTTGGAATATTATTATAAGATATCAATAAAATGCCCTAGACCTATATTTTCTTAGTTTAGGGATTGTTCTCCTGAACTTAGTCATTGCCTTTTGAAAGTAGCTCCTTACTCTCATTTTTCAACCTATAATTCCACATGAATCTTCAATGGTAAAAAAAAAAAAATTATGACTTCAAGGTGAACCTCTACACTTCATTTAACACTCCAAAATAACCCATTAGATTTATGTTAAGCCACCTTCAAGTGGTCATTCAATAATGCAAGTAGTGAGGATGAGAAAGTTGGTAGAATGCATGATGTATGAGATTCAAATGAGATTTTATCTCTTTAAATGATTAAAAATATAATTATTTCATTTCCAAGACCTTTCTCATCTATAAATCGCCTTTTCAGCATGTTAGTCTTCATGAGATACATGTACATGTTCATTAATGGCTTCACAATTGTGTGCATAATAAAAACCATCATCTCATGATTTATATGGTTTATCCCATTTTTAAATGATCTAAGAGCCTTATAAAAGAGGCTTTCTTTAAATGTGAAATTTGAATGCAATTTCAATCTCAACACTCTCCTACAAAGTGAGTTGTTTGAGATATCAAATCCTTTCCAAATTTCGAAATAATGATGGAGAACATGAAATAATGGAATATAAATAATTTAAAACCAATATATGTAAGTATATTTTATGTAAATTCTCAAACCAAATCAAAATGTGTAGGGTGCATAGATTATCAAGAAAAAAAACATAGTCAACTTTATGAGGATGGTTCATAAATAATAGGCCACCAATATAGAATTGTTATTGTGGAAATGAATATATATAAGTGTTATTCTCAAAGGTGTATGACCTAGAATTTATCCTATTGTTCTTACCAAGCATAAACTTGCTGACTAGTTCTATGTGCCTATAAGGGTGAAAAAGGAGAAAAATGGTTTTGGGCCTTTTTTTATCAATTTAAAAGAATGTAAATCACTTATATTAGTCTAAGGAATATCAATATATGTTTCATTATCTTATCCCATGTGTCACCTTTCCCCATGGGCCATATAAGTACAAAACTTTTCTCATTTCCTAATAAAACTACTCTTTCTTCTGATAAACCTACCACTTTTCAGTTATAACAGTTGATTAGGAATTATTAA
Organism: Torreya grandis; assembly: GCA_037957365.1. Lineage (NCBI taxonomy): Eukaryota > Viridiplantae > Streptophyta > Pinopsida > Cupressales > Taxaceae > Torreya > Torreya grandis. The sequence goes on along the minus strand of JARHVA010003022.1, from coordinate 1,552,078 downwards.
GACAAATGGGATGTAAAATCATCCTTTTTAAAAATTCACACTTCCCAAGTAGGTCATATAGATCATTAAATACCCCTTTTTAACCTCAAATTGACTCCTAGGACTAAAAGGATTAAAATGACTAAGGAAAAAGGCTAATATAACATTAAATCACACTAAATGACATATAATACACCTTAATAAATATATATTAGACCCATAAAACACCTAAAAAACTAGTTTTTACCTATAGGGGTCCCAATTTGACCTGTAGGGTCAACTTTGGTCAACAAATTGGTGACTCATAGGGGTAACATGCCTACTATGCTAAAGACCAGTAGCCTTATCAATCCATTGGGATTAGGGAGTCATATGAATTATAAAACAAAAACAAGGAGACCTTTAACCATTGAAAAAAAAATCTTTGATTAAGACAAGACCACTTAACTACCTCTACCACATAAAACAAAGGGCACACACTAAATGAAGCAAACATAATAACAAGACACAAACACACATGTGATAAAATAAATTAGGAAAAATAGGAAGAAAAAAATATATATAAATAAAAAATAAACATACCTCCCTCTTGGATCAAAGGGGAAGTTTGAAACATTCCTTGTTTCATGACATGAAGGATTTAGTGAGACATGTATCCTTTTGTCCTTTAGCAATAATGCCTCCATCTTTGTTATGATGTTTACCAACTTTATTGGCATGAGGTTCAATGGGAACCAAGTAGATCCATATAGGTTAACTATGAAAATGAACTCTTATTACATCTAAATAGTCTCAACCTTCTCATGTACTTGGTCTTTGATGTGCATGTTTGAAAATATGATAGTCCTCTCAACATTACTCTCCTATTTGACATAGTTTGCTTGATTTTTGGAAGCACCAAGATTTCCTTAACCATTTTCCCACATCCTTTAATGTGGTTTTACATCATATGGATCTCTTTACTATCTTTTAGGTACAAAAAGATCTACCTTGACATCATTATCCATTTCTACCACTTTTTATACACTAGCATCATGAAGTGGCTTCATGACAGTAGGTTATTGACCATTAGAAAGACCTTCATATTTATGTTTGATTTAACACTCAAGATCATGTTCATTAGACTCATCAACAAACTTGTCATCAGATGTGCAATCTTTTAGAGAAGAAAAATCTTTACCCAACTTATCAAATTCCTTGCATATGGCATTAAACTTCTATCATAAATCTTATTCCTCATGAATTTCATCTTCAAGAGCTATTTCCTCTACCTTGGTCTCATGAGACTCTCTTAATACTGCCACTTCTTGAGGAGTGACTTGACCTTCATCCTTGAGAGCACACTCCACTTCATGTTTGAGATGGTCATCCACAAGTTCATGATCAGGCATAGAGTATTATTTAAACACCTCTCTCTTTATGTCTTGGCCACATTCCTCATGGATACATATCCCCTCAAAATTAGAGGCATTAGAGTAAGCTTCATAGACACACATACCTTTAAATATGGAGGCAAAATCTTGTGGATTGTCCTTTTATTCACCAAGGGGAGTCCCTATGGTGATTTCTTTCTCATAGTCACTCATGAGATCTTCTTGATTAGACATGAATTGAGTTTGGTCTTATTCACTTACTTCTCTCAAGATAGGCTCTTCCTCAAGAAGGGGTAAGGTGGAAGGTTGATGGATAGGATCATGTGAAGGAGATGGAATGTGAGGTGTATTAGAAGGTTGATGAGTTGGAGATAGAGTGTGGGATGAAAGATAGAGATTATGAGTGGATTTGGAAAAGAGAAAAGAACTATTAATCTCATAGGGAAGTGAATTATTGAGCTAAGTAGAAGGAAAAAAACTTAGATAAGTAGGAGCTACATATTGCTAATAATATCTTTGTATATAATCCATGGAAACATCTGATTTCATATGACAATATTCATAGGATCACTCTTGAGGTCGATAAACAACATGCCATGAATTATATGGCTCATATTGGGGATGATAAAGAGGTGTTTCTTGATAGTTTTCTTGGTAGCCATTCTCATAGGGTTGTCCAACAACATTATTTCCATATGAAAAGGGAAATTAAGGGCCATAGGTATACCATGGCTCATAAGATTGATAGGCATTTTGATTGGACTATTAAGGAGTAAAATGTGATTCATAACAAAGATAATAAGAAGGTTCATGATAGGAGTATTAGCCATAGCTATCCATATCAACCTCATATGTCAAAGGAAACAAAAAAACTAACCCAAATTTTCAAATAGATATACTTGGGATGATTACATCTAGAATTTATCATTCAGTGTCACCATTGGTGTTAGTTTGCTTGATTCTAAAAGTTGATTAGAGGAAATACCCACCAATAATATTCCAACTCTCTTAGACCTTGATCCCACCAAGCATACCAAAATCTATTGTCACTTGGGTTTTCGATCTTTGAGGAGATGTCTAAACTCTCTTCATCTAAGTGGCATAATTAAAACACCTATAGGATTGTGGGCAGCCTATGAATGAGGTGAATCTACAAATAGGTATAGGTCCCTTGATGTACCACTTGTAAAACACTATTACACCAAAAATTTGTGAGGGAAAAGGAAGAGATAAGATTTCATGATAAAATTTGACACATCATAAAACACTTCATGAAAGAAGCTTTCTAACTATAAATAGGTGAGAGAATGTGACAATCATGTTAAGGAAACAAGAGTCAGAATTTATGCAAAATTAAACAATCCAAATGAACACACTAAGATCAATCATAAAAGAGGTAAAATTTATTATTATTATTGATCCATGGTATGAAAATGAGTAGGGATTCACCATACTCTGGTGGAGCATCAATTACAAAAGCCAGAATGGCTAGTTCTTATAGAAATTGAGAGAGAGAAGAGAAGAAAGAAGCCCACATGTCACAAGGACACTTTTCATGCTGAGATAATGAGTAAATTATACATGAGAAAATTTTGTGAAATGGACCATGTAAGGTTAGGAAGTACAAGTGTCTATACAAGGCATGAAACTCATGAAAAATCGCATGAAACTACTTGTGTTGGCTTAGAAAAATGCCTTCACCATCCACACCTATTTAAACATCCAAAAACTAACTAGGGATAGGTATAATTATAATAATGAGAGAAAAATATTTTATAAATTCCTCTTCATGCATTTTTTGTAATCCTAGTTATCTGGAATCATCTCTAAATGACCTATTACCATCTGTAGTCAAATAAACACTTCTTTCCCACACCTCTTACACTTGGCCTCAAAATTGGATTTATTTTCCCATAAAAATACATGGGATGGAGTGGATGACACATGTAAATAATCTTCATGGCCTTAGAGTCATTAGACACACCTTAAAATCAGCTCACTTGATGTTTTCCACCCTTCTTACTAGTTTGGTCACTATGCCAGTTTTGACTAGTTGAGATGAAGTAGATGATAAACACACTTAGGATTTTTTTAAAGCAATTAAATGTACAAATATAGTTATATTAAATCATAATATTTACCATAAAATTTATTTTATATTCAAAATCCTTCTATAACCTACAAAACACATAAAAAGGTCAAGGAAAACCTATTTTGTATGCCATTCATACAATTACATGTAGTCCAAAAGCATGGGGAGTAGCCTGAGAGATTCTTATACAACATCCATTCATCATATTGGTAAAAATATCCATTATAGTATCTTTATATCTCCATTTTCTCAAACTAGTCACTCCAAGGGTTTAACAAGGATTTAAGCCTATTTTTGCTCTTAAGGTTTATTCATAAATTTTTGACATTTAAGATACAAATAAATCCCACTATAACAGATTTTAGGACCCCTGATAACCCATCTACACTTCCTTAACCTCCATGCAAATCCTCATGAAAGATGTGAGCAACCAAACCTCTCCTATCGAGCTTGTTTCTCTAGTTTGCATAGGTCTGATGTAGCCCTGAGCCAAAGTATATTTCCTTATGGTTTTTAATGTAATAAAAAATATTTAACAAATCAAAATTCATCCTATAAATATGTTCCAACTTGTTATAAATATTATTTCATGCTATAATTTAAGGTGACCTCTCATTTGGGCACTAGGCCTAATAATGCCTAATAGTTTGTCTACACCTTAAAGCCCAAAATGACTTTTTTGATAGCTTCCCATATATACCAATAGATTAAATACATATATTTTGATCCAAAATACATTATTAAACTATTTTGAAAGCTAACTTATATCTATAAGTGAAATTGGTCTCATATTTGGTGTTTAGGCCTGAACATGCCTAATAGGCCTAATTGTAACCCTTATAGGTTTGGACTTCTCTGCTTAGTTTCATACCTCTATTATTAGTTTATCATGTATTTATATGTTTTTATATCTTAATATACCTCATTTAAATTTTCAAAAAACTTTTGATCCACCCTCTTGTCTCCAAATTTCAAGACTACAGGGTTTGTAACCTAGGGGAGTACCCTCTATCTGAGACAAAATAAAGGGTAATTTAACTATTATCCTAGAAATACTACTCATTTTATGAACTTATAAAACTCATAAATAATTATTTTACTAATTTTTTCCTCTTTATATTATGATTTGTCTTC
>JARHVA010003022.1:1487500-1542500 GCA_037957365.1 Torreya grandis | reverse complement strand
GCAAATTAATAAAAATTATGGTAAAACACAAACCATTGCTTTATGTCATTATCATGTGAAATTGGGGTCCCTTATCTATGAAAATTACCACAAAAAAACCCTACCCTCCTAAAACATTGGAAGATGTATGATTTTTCCCATTTCAATGTGATATTAGGCTAATTTAAGTTTAATTTAATTCAAATAGGTTCCTTAAAATAAAAAACATTACACAAAAAAAATATCAGTATACCTAACCACCTATCTTTACATAATTTCACAATTTTATGTCAAATTCGATCCCAGATAGGTGTGATCATGGAAGGGTAGGTTGATTATGTGACTTGAACACGCCCAAAAAACCCTTTTCCAATTATAAATGTGACAAAGTCCCTTATAAAATAAAATTGAAACAACAAAACACTAATCAGTTACACCTTGGGAAAATATAGATGATTTTAGGCAAATTTTTATTTGATCAAGCCATTTTAGAGCAAATTTAGGTCCAAAGAGTTATTGTTATGGGAATTTATACCAATTTTATGGATTATGCATATTAAAAATACATTTGTTTCAATATTTCATGTGATTATGTTTATTAGACAAAAATATTGAGACAATAAAAAAGTATCTTTTTTATATAAGGAAATATGGATGATTATGGGCACATTTGTATAGTATCAAGCAATTATATTTCAAATTGAGGTATGAATAGGCATGATTTACATATTAAAAGTTTATTTGGTAAAATTTCAAATCCAAATTCACTATTATGGTGCCATATTATGTCTGATTAAACATCATATATGCTAAAATTGGAAAAGTAGAACACCAATCTCTTCTATCTAGTGTGAAATTTGATGATTTGGGTCACGTTTGATTCATTTTAAGATTTTAGATGGATATATGAACTTATTGAAATTAAATTATAGTATTAATTGTTTCATTATCTCAAAAAATGTGCATAACATTGTAGTAATTTAATGATATGTCAAAACCCTTTGTTCATTCTATGTAGAAGTTTGGCATTATCCTAGTGAAATTGAATGTTGCATGTTATGCATCTACTTGTTACACTATGAACCAAATATACATCATTTACATAATTTATTTCTTACTAAAATATAAAAAACATATGTTTAAATTATTTTTTATCATGCATGAACAACCACTATCAACATCCACATGCCTGTTCCATAGTATCTTATAAAATGCCAAATGGAAATTTATAGGTTTATGCCATGTCAAATAACTTGCCATTAAAGTCACATAGTGTGAAGTATCATTGAGACACATATGATAAGATAAACCATAACTTTTAAATATACATATAGTCATTTATTTTAAAAACATCATCTATTGTAACACATGTCTTTCAATGATGTATATATTTTAAACTTCTAACCCATAAGGGATAAAATATGGGAGTGAACAAATAAATACTAGATATGATATTGTTATATTATTCTTGGTGTTTACCATTTCATGTCAAGAAAACTTGGTTGGATTTTTTTCTCCTTTTGATGACTAGAACTTATATTTATAGTCTTACTAAATCTTCTACACATCTATAATTTACCTATTCTACATATTGATTATAATTTTCCACAATTGTAATAATTCTTCCATGTTTGAATGTGTTATCAGTTTATTATTATTTATTTTTTCTCTAAGAATTTTGTATTACATCTTATTGTGAAGAAAAATTTGTTCATTGTACCAACATCTTATGACCTATAGTCTAGATAATTTTTATCAAAGTAAAATATATCATATTATTATAGACACATGAGTGCATCATCAGAAATATGGAGTAAAATTTATTTCTATTTCATAGTACATATAAAAGTACCATAACAATAAAAATATGGTTAATTCCCAAATACATTCACTGAGGTGTTTTAATACATCCAAGATATTATTTAGAATTACATTGAGGATAATAAATATGAAATAATAGGTCAATTTTAAAAACACATTGTATATATGTCCACTTGAGTCACATATTATGTGTTTCCTACATATCTATTATTTTAGAAGTAAACCCTCTTCAAAATACTAAAGCAAGATAAAAATTTGCAAAAGTTAGATAAATTTATAGTAAATTTATTATAATAAGTTGTTAAACATAGAATATATAAATATAATAAATATTGAAATAACAATAAAAATAAGATACTTATCTAGTTTTGATTATAATACATATCTTGATCTAGAATAGGTAGAAAGTAGAATGGATCTAGATTCTAGAATAGTTGTTTGATTCTATAAATTGTGCCTCTATATCCATAGACACTTGTGTTAACCTAGGATAGTTACATCGATGTTAAGTTATGACCTAGAAATAGGTGTACAATAAAAATTAACAAATTGAACTAGGAGCAACCAATTGTAAGCTTATATGTTTTGTATCACCTTCACTCTAGTGCATTCAGATCTAGGTTATGAACTACACTCATTTTAAAATACCAAAACCCTAGTTATTTATATTTATATTGGCTATGGGAAAAATAGGTTAGTGTTCACATGGTGTTGATACTTTACAAAGACCCTTCTATTAGTGAGAACTACTTACATAACTAATATTATCTAGAGGGCCTTAGACTTATGTAGTTCTCCCCTATGTGTTATCTTGCATGTGAATCATGCAATGTGTGATAAGTGAGTGTAAGAGTGACCTAGCTTGTAACTTATAAATTATGGATCTTGGGATGATCATTAAATAATTCATACCTTTATATGTGTTTTCCCTATGAATGATATGGAAATATGAGAAAATAGGTAATATTTGCTTGCTTGAGTGCTCAATATAATGGCTTTGGTAGTTTTCCTTTGTCTTTTATAGGTCTGTGCCAGGTGAAGAAAGAATTAAGGTTAATATTATATTTATACCAATCCCATTGGATAATATCTCACATTAAATCACTTAGGTCAAACATAGGAATATTTTTCATTTGTAGATTGGATGATATTAGGGCACTGATCACTTGAATTTGGATAGAAAACTTGTACTAATATAGGTGTCTAACTTGAATGTAAGTTTCCAGGTAGTTAGAAAATAGGTGTAGGTTAAGACATTAAAAAGATGCAAGATAATATTTTTTATTAGATTATAGGAAAGATAAAATCCCTAAGTCATCTAAATAACATTAGGAAGACTAAGAGAGAAGTAATTAAACATATCAAGATAATGTATGTGAGCTTTTTATAAGAAAGGAAAGGTATGAAAGTTAAAGGTACATCCATGATATGTATTTTCTTAGTGTACAATATTGAGGTGATATATAATCCATAAATAGTGTCTACATTCCCCCCCATTTTATGTAGTAATGTAATTAATGGTTTAAATGAGAGTAAATGTGTACCAGGGTATGTATAACACAGATCATCTTTGTTTGAGTCAAAATTGAGTGTCTTACTACTGACTGACCCAAAACTAAGAGCACGTTACAGTATATAGTCAATTCATATAATATAAAAGTTAAACCATTGAGTAAGGTTTAGGAGTGTACCTATGTATCATGCAACTATCTTTCCTTTTAGTAATCTTTGTTTGAAAGATATATCATTGTGAATCACTGAAACTGAGACTAGGAAAAATATAAATATAGAAAGTGAATTATTTCTAAAGATATATAAAAATATATTGGAGACCATAAACCCCCATTCTTCGAGAAAAAGTGATCTTAAAATTATTAGTTAAGATTGGCTCAATTGTGCAACCTAATCATACTTATAACATATGGAGTATGAGGGAACCAATTCAAGTCACACTATAAAAATGGTGAGGTTGGATGATGTAATGAATTATAACCTATAAACTTGTTAAGATTGAGTGATTTAATCACCTAAAACATTTAAAAAATAGAACCAAATACTGTAGTATATTAGGTCAATACAATCTTTAATAGTCAAACCTAGTGGAAGGTGACCTCCTTGAAAGTGTTCAAAATTTGAAACTGATTTGATTTTGAAATATTATGTGCACATTTCACAAGATATTCCCATTATATATGTTGCATTCTAAAAATATGTATAAAAATGATACCAATGTATATAATTTTACCATAATTATGTATCTCAATCATATAATTGTGTAAATTAGGCACTTTAAAACTATGTAGGTGTGGAGAACATCATTCTAAAACATGCCCCCACTATAATATATTTATGATAAATGCTAAATAAGTGTTGAGATCATGTTTTCAAAACATCCCCCCAATGAATCTAAAACTATGAAAAATGTGGAGAACATGTTTCCATAACATTCCCGCACTATAATCTAAACATTTAAAATAATGTGGAAGTTATGCCTCTATGGCATGCTCCCACAAATATGCCCAACCTTTTGAGGTGAGGGAAGTATAAATTTGTAGTTACCTCATCTCAAAAGGATAAGATAGCCATGTAAACTTTGAATGTGTCATGTAGAATTTATAGTGAATATTCTAGGTAGATATATCATTGACGCACCAAAAATTTGATCATACCAAGTCCTAAGATGCATGATGTAGATCATAGAAACATCTAGATCATAAAAGTACAAGCTCATCAAGAAATCAAGCACAAAAATAAGATCATCCAAAGCAAATCAAAATACAATGGTACAATAAGGCATCAAACAAGGGGCATGTTGAAATGCCACATAATTGAATGGACGTGACTTAGTCAAATGTTCACAAAATAAGAATGACATATTAAAATGTGAACATACAACAAACAATGACATAATAAAATGTCAAAGATTCAAACAAAGGAATGGGGGCCAAAAATAAAGATGCATTTTCAAAGACTCAAATAATCAATATAATAAAAAGGAAATACAATAAAAGAAGTGCATAAATGAAATCTTAAGTAACTAGAATAAACATATCATACTAGTCCATGAATACACATGTTACAAAAAAAAAGTGTTAAGTGCATAACATATTAAATACACTGTGAAAGATATAATCATGGATAAAGGCATGTTTAAGTACATATATGAGCTCAAACATGATAATGTAAAGTGATGATCTAATTATTTAACCTATATGTATTATTATCATAGAGGTGGATGCCCCCAATGTCTTGGTGATGTGATTAGAAGGAAATCCCAATATCAAAAAGTGCATATATTATGTATCTATGTATGCTTGTATCACAATCCAAACATGTGTTAAACACATGTGTATATATAAAATATTGATATGCCATCTACCAACATTGAACTAAAAACATGTATGCCAATGAGCTAATAGGATATGTAAATGCTGAAAATATTTTTGGGGTTTTGAAACCTTTTTACTTTTTAGTATTTTTGGAATATGCAGACCTTAAAACCTTAAGTTAAATAGTTTAAATTATTTTTATAATTTTTGGATAAGTGGAAATGTAACATAGAATGTTCTTCCTCACATTTTACGTGTGCATTAGAAGAACTAATGTTATCATTTAGAATATGGATCAATTTGTATTTATGAGAAATAAATATACCTTGCTGATTTTGATTGAATTCTTCTTCCATTTGATATAACCAAAGAGTGCCCAATGTAAATGCATATGGATATGTTTGTGGAATAACCCAAAACCATGTTCTAATCACTTTATAACCACAATTAATTGGTAATTTTATGTGGCCAAGGGATTATTTCAAACCTCCTTTGCTTTGTAAGTCTTTTAAGTGAAAACCAAGATGTTGTAAGTGTCTTACATTACAAGTCTATTTTTTGTGTAGGATCAATATGGTTATTCAAAAAATAATCACCACCCATAAATAATGTGACTATCAAATATTTTCTCATAGATTATTTTTGTCTTGTTCACCTTGTGTTATTTGCATAGGATGTGGGCCTTGGTTTTGTCTCATATTTAGTAAACCTTGTAGAGATCCTTTATAAATATTAAGAATTACACATTTTGATCATAATGTTTATTTTTTAATTCATCTCACTTCTTTGTGTGATGAATAAGAATTTGAAATTTATCAGGGGATATGTTAAGCTCTTTTGGATGAGTAAGGATGAATAAATCATATCTATGCACATTTATGTAGAAATGGGTAAATCACTCATATTGTTTATGCAATGCTATTTATTTCAATGGAGAATGAAGACCTCTACTAAAAATAAATTGTAATTCCAAATATAAAGGTATAAATACTATCTCATATGATGTACTTTTGAATCTAATAGTATAATTTTGAAGGGATTCATCATGATGTTGTTTAAGATTGTGCAAATGTTGTAATGAAAGTTATGGCACCTTATAGATATTGAAAGCGATATAGAAAGCAAATTCTAATTTTTAAAAGTGGTTAATGAACGTTTTGGTAGGCTATAGTCTAACCAATTATGATCCTAATAAAAAATGCTCATATGGAATACTTTTAACAATAGGTTGTCATCTTTTGTCCATTGACCAAATAAAATATACATAGTTAATGATGAAGTTGAATGGGTCCTCATGACTTAAAAGGAGAGGAAAATTTTGTAGTTTAAAATTTTATGGATAAGGATATTTAAGTATATATTGTGTAAGAGGTTGATTTTATAATGAGGTAACATTTGCATTAGTGTTATGGAAAGCCATTTGAATTTGAAGTATAAAAACCAATTTTTGAAGATCCCCAATAGTTATCATAAAAATAAGTTATTCCATGGGAATGATGGTGATTTTCATAGGTGTTATCATTGATTATAATCCACCACCTTTCTTGAATATAGGCATATTACTATCATAATACTCATGGATAAAAAGTGCAAGTTATTAATCACTAAATTTGGGATACTTTCGTAATGGTATTGGATATTTGAATTATTGTAACTTTGGTATATCATTTGAATATCTTTGTTCATTAACTTTATGTAGAGATTTATAAATTGGTATAGGAGGGAGGTTTGGTAAATATGACATGATGTTTTATTTAACCTTTCACGAATTGGAAATGTTAAATTAGGGGTGAAAAGAACCATCACCCTTGATAAGGGGGATATTTTTTGGAAATGTTAGAATTATGGAGGTTTGAATGAATTTATTTAAAGGAATATCACCATTATAAGCAATTTTTAAATCATTCATAATTTTCTTATGTATTTTTTGGAAATTCTAGTGATCATATAAAGGAGAATATTTATCATATTTACCCAATTTTGTGGTATAATGTGCATGAAGGTCATAATTAAATGAATTTCGTTATTTGTGACTAATGGACTTTTCTAAAAATCCTAAACCTTTCTAACTTGTATTATATGTAAGAGATATAAGGTAGTTTATGTCTTGCTCATGTTTTCCCAACCATTGTCATTTGTATCCATATTTTAACAAATATTGAAGGCTAAAATTCTATTATGGTGGTGTAGAGAGTAGTGGTAAAGGCACTTTGTCTTCCTTAACATGGATTAACTCATTTTTTTAAATGGTGGGAGCATGGACCAAATTAGTAGCATGGTAACTACCACCATTAAAATATTTGAGATTATATGCTTTATAATTTGTAAGAATACAAGAGTAATCAAATTTTACCCCTTTGATATAATGTTCAAGAGTTTCATAATCATAGTCATCAAAACAATCAATACAATCCATGATAAGAGAGATAAATAACACAAAGATTATGTCAAATCAGGTAAGAATAATCTTATATGGTACATTTAGGTAATAATAATGTTCAAAGATCAGTTTTAACAAATGTTTAACCTTAAAATCTAGATTTGGGGAGTCTAGGGTTGAAGGGGGAAGAGATAGCTGAGGACACAATGATGGTAGACTGTGTATAAATTAAACCAATTATTTGTGAAATCCAAATAAACATATATTGAATTTGTTATACTAAGATTTTAAAGATATAAAAACCATGTATACTAAATATTTTAATGATAATTAAAACAAGATACTTAATTGGATCTAATGATAATACATATCTAGATATGGAACATGTATAAAGTGGATTAGATCTAGATTCTAGAATAGTCACCTAATTCTAGAAATTATGCCTCTATAGCCTTAGACACTTCTGTCAATGCTAATGTATGACTTGGATGTAGGTGTAAAATATATAATACCTATTAAAAATAGATACAGCCACCTAGATGCTTATGCATTTTATGTCACCTTCAATCCAATGCATTTAGATATGGGTAGTCGACTATTTCTCCTTGTCAATTAGAAAAAACCTAGTTTTTCATCTTCATATTATCTATGGAAAAATGGGTTTCTGGGCACATGGTGTTAATCTATCCAAAATACCCTCTATCAATGAGGATTTTTTACATAGCCAATACTTTGAAGAGGCCCTCAGACTTATGTAGTTTTCCCATACATGTTAGCTTGTGTGTGCATAATCCACAATGTGATAAGCAAGTAAAATAATGACATAGATTTTAACTTTGAAAATATGGCTCATTAGTAGCTCCTTTAGTACTGCAAACATATAGATGTGTCATCCTTGTGACTGATATGGAAATAACAAAAATAGGGAAGCTTTTATCACTTTAGTGTTTGATATAACAATTTTTCTAGGTTTCCTTGATATTTTATAGGTATCTTATAGGTGAGGAATGATTTTGGGTTGATATTTTATTTATACCAACCCCTTTGGATAATATCTCAAATTAAAGTACTTAGGATGACCATAGGAATATGCTTCATTTTCAAATCAGATGACTTTAGGGAAATAAACACTTGCGTTGGGATAGGAAACTTTTGTTTATGTAGGCTTCTTAGTGGGATGAATGTTTTTGATAAATTATAAAATAAGTCTAGGTCCAGACTTATAAATAATGAAGATGAACAAGTTTGTAACATTCTAGGAAAGATAGAAGGTTAGAGTCATCAGAATAACATTGGTCAGACTAAGATACATGAAATTAGGCATAGAGAGATAGTGTAAACAATCCTTTTGGCAGAGGGAAATATTAAGATGCACATCCATGATATGTATTTTCTAAGTTTACAAGACTCAGATGCTATATAATTTTGAAATAGTGTTTATATTCAACAATCTTTTGTCTAAGAACTAACCTCAATGCCATAATCACCTCTGAAGATTGTGAACATATATTCCACACCATTTTTTATGAAGGTTCAACCTCGTCATATAATCATTGATAAGAGGATCTATATAACATCATTAAAAAAGATGCATCCTAGTTATTGAAGCTCGTTACTGAACTACATCATCTACCATGATATTTGGGTTAGGTTCACTAAGGAAAGGATATATAAGTCTAATGAAAATGCACTTTCTAGTACAAATTCAATTTGATGGAAGAATTATTATTTTGTGGCAACACGCCACTTAAGGTTTGTTCCATTTTAACTATAAGGTCATATTTTCATGACTCTAATATTACATTTCAATTTAAGTTTTTGTAGTGGAATGTCCATGTCAAGTTATGGTACATATTGGAGTCACCTTTAATGAACAAAACCATTTTGATCTTTGCAAAAAAAAAATTGAATGATCATCTTAGAGATCTAAATGTTTGTGCTAATCATAATATGCATATGTGCATATACATGAAATTAAAATTTAAAATTAGTAATATGCTAAGCCACATAATTTTTTTTTAAATATTAAAAAATTCATATAATATTGAAAAAAACATGGAGATATATTTAAAGAACTAAATGGATGGAAATGCATTATGTGGTAAAGGATCACATCAATTTGGTTGTTGATCTCCATTTTCCAAACCTTTCATATCCATGATATAATCTTCACTATTTGGAATTAATGGTTGAATTATTCTAAGGTATTTTTTAATGAACATGAAATTAATTTGCACAATATATTCATTAAAAATGGAATTTTATTGCCATTCAACAAATACCTTTAACATTTTCACATACTTTTCTAAAAATTATTTATTTAGTTTTAAATTTTTAATCGGTTACAATGAAAATTATTAGTAATAATACACAGATTTCCACTTATCGTCATTACCACAATCTAAAAAGTCATAGTTTGGGCCTTTTTGTAATGCATCACATGGAATTATTCCTATCCTTTTTTTGTATTGCTTCTAAGTCTATGAAATAAGCACTCAATATGTACTTTTACAAAATGAAATTGTAGATATCAAACAGATTCCAATCTATATTAAAATTTCCATGGATTCACAAAGTTAAAATTTAAAAAAAAAAAAAAAAAAATATATATATATATATATATATATATATATATATATATATATATATATATAAAACAATTGTCTAACTTATTAGAAAATGTTAAAAATGTGTTAGTATGTAGTATTAATGATATTAAAATGTGAGAGTTTTTCAAGGATTCACAAAGTTAATATTGGTGTCCACATTCATAATGATCTAATTTATTAGAAAAGGTTTAAAATGTATGAGTTTCTAGGATTATAAATATTATTTAGTATGGGTCTATAGCTATTATAATATATTATTTAAATATTTTCATGTCACATTTTCATAATTTTGGTTTCATTTCCATGTCACATTTTCATAATTTTGGTTTCATTTTATATTTTAATCATATTTTTTACCAATAAATTAATATAAAATAATTTAAAAATATTCAAATTCAAAATCTTGTGTACCATAGTCTCTAAATTTATTATTTATTCATATTTATTCTTACAATGATTTATGGGTGTTTTAGATGGCAAAAAAACTCATAACTATAATAAATAAATATTCGTTATTTTGAATTATAACTAAATAAAATATCACTCTTGTACAATACTAAATCAATGGAAAATGTTCACCTTGCCCACCCCATTATTGTTAGAATAATCATTAGAGAATGATAATAATGATAATGAATGAGTTTTGTGTGAAACAACCCAAGTAATTGAATCCTTGTATAAAGGAATTCTTAAAAATAAATAAATAAAATAGTTAATTAATTGTATGATGGAAAAATATAGTTTCAATTTTATAAAATAGTAGAATTATTTAAAGTTGAATGAATAAAGTCAGATAAAAATACAATCCTGTAATTTTTTTTAGAAAAAAGATAAAAATACAATCCTCTAATTTTTTTTAGAAAAAATAATAATCAAATAATTGTTTGTAGCTTGAACACCATGTAACCTTCTACACTATAATCTTCCATGTCTTTTAAATATACCACCTTATATATCAATATAGACTAGTGTTGAATTTTCATCTTTATTAATCGGAGAAAGACTTTAACTATATTAAAATAAATTAGAATAAAAAAATATAATACATTAAATACACATTAAAGTATATATTTTTAATTATAATAATTATAAAAATAGCTATAAATAGAAAAAAATTGACTTGAAGATGACTATTTGTAGGCGTTGATATTATTAACCCTTTAAACATGGCATATAATCGAGAGACAAAGACCTTGAAAGCTGTCCAATATTGTTTAACCTACTCCTCATGCAATCCCTAAAATTATTAAATGATGTTTAAAACCTTACTTAAATAGACACACCACATGCGACTGATGCATCTTTTATTAGTGTGTTATTTTAATGAAATATAACAAATCAATCATCAAACTTTAACATGATGTGTGAAATATCCGTGTATTGTAATAGGGAATAATATTATTTTCCATGTTTTAAAATTGTATGAAATATAATTTTTAATAGGTAATGGTTTTGGGAGGGATTTATCCTTCGGTCAAGTACTTTTCACAAAATTGTAAATTTAGATTGTTTTTTGTGGATTTATCATAGAAAATTTTTATGACATCTTAAAATATGATTCATGAAATATCATAGATATGATTTCAGTTATTTAAGGGTGTCAAAGAAATTTGTTACAATAACAAATATTTTTTCTGAAAAATGATTATTTTTGTATAATTATTTAGACATTCAGTACATTTTTCTTTTATTAATGAATAATTATTTTAATAAAATATTTGAACATAAATAATTATTAATTAAAATAAAAAAAATCATTTAATCTCTCAAAAATAAATAAATAAAAGGATTGATCTATTTAAATTTCTTAAGAAATCCATCAATATTAAAATCATTTTTATTAATATATTTTTAAAAAATTAAAATTATTAATATTTATTTTAGATATCTAATCCTAAATAATTAAATTATGAAGTTGACATTTAGAGGAATAGGTGCGTATCCAAAGATCAAAGGGATGTTAATTTGGCATTTGTTAAATCTAAAATAGAACAACTACTATCAAATGGATAATTGCCTTTCCATACTTATGTTTTTAACACATGCGCGATGAAACATTCTTCATTTAATAAGTTAAACAAATTCAAACACACATAATTCCCTGTTCAATCCTATCATTGAAAAGGACAGATTTCATGTATTTCTAATCACTTCTTTCACATACATATTCTATAAGCTCTTTAAATTGTTTAAGGAAATAAATGATTAGTTGGTCATCATTGAACTTTTTTTCAGTTGGTACGTTAAAGTGCTTGACAAAGTTAATTATGTTTTTATTTTCATTAAACTCAATATTTTTAGTTAACAAGATGCATACATCATAAATCATTAGTTTTTATTTGTTTCTCTGGGAATAACAGTAATCGGGAAGGTACTAAGAGAATCAATACAATCCAAAAATAAGTTGTGATAATGTTTTTTATTTATCATTTATTGTTTAAGATTGATTTATGACTTTTTGTTTTACCTTATTTTAAATTTAGAAATTTAATAAAATATAAACTATTAGAATAATTCACATTGATAAAGATGTCATTTAAGCATATATTTTAATGTAAATTATTAAATTTAAGCATATATTTTAATGTAAATTATTAAATTACTTGAAATGATTTGAAAAATAGCATATATTTAATATAATAAATTTAAGAAAAAAATTTCTGGTTTATTGTGTGATTGTGAATCTATTTTATATGTAGAGATTAGTTTAATGTAGGCATGCAATTCATTTGGTTCAATAAATGTACTTCTCTCTATCTTAAGTGGTTATGCCAATCTAAGTAAGTATCAACTATCAATAATGACCTATGTCGGTTGATGTTAAGCTATACAAAAATGAGTGATTGTGACCATACAATTTTCATTTTATATTTTTGAATACACTGTATGTCTAATTCCAAATCATGATGATGTGCACAACTAAAAAAACCAACCTCTTTCACCTTGAAACTACAATGGTGCTTGTTAAGTCTAGAAACCTATAAAAATAACTAAAATGTAATGGGTTGAACTGACCCCAATCACCCTTATTTGGTGAATAACCGCTTCCTAAATTTTAATACTATAGGGATGAATATAAAACCACATGTAGCTATACCACCTAATTTGATTATACAATTGTACTCCTTCACTATATGTATGTAGCTAATAATTTAGATGTGATAATTGGCATTGCATGCCTTGACTTGGATTCGGTATGATTTATACCTTGCTTATGACTGCTCCTAAATTGATTTGAAATTTGGGAAGAAAAGGGTAAATGCACTCAATGTGTAATATTATATATGTGCGTATTAGATAAAGCTCTAAATCCCCCATTAAGTGAGACATTGACTTTTACATATATGGATACTACTAGTTAATTTCTCATGCCACTGATGACCCTAAAGAAAAAAAATATTTTCAAAAGTATTCATTGAACTGGTTAAATCACTATCAGCTAGAAATACTAATCTAACTTAACGTTACCAACCCATGTATAGGAAGAATGAATCAAGGATAAAGATATGTTTTTACAAGATACTAAGAAGGTTTAAAATAAATAATAATATTCATTTAGGTGTGTAAGAGTAGAACAAAAGGATAAAAATCATAAGGTAGAATGTAGGTGTGAGATAACAGAAGATTAAAACCATGTTTTTGCCCACAAATCATTCATGGTAAATGCATGTCAATGTTTTAATTGTCAAATACTTAATATTGTATTTGATAATTTAAAATGATCCCTTTTTATTTTAGTATCAACATATCTAAAGTAAAAGGAAATAATATACTTGAGTGTGTTAAAAAAATATTGTCTCTAGTAGGAGGCCCCAATTGTGTAGGTCATTCAATAGAAAAACATAAAATAAACATGTGTATTCATTGTCCACAGATTGACATTTTAAACCTGAATTTAAAATTTAAAATTTAAAATTTAAAATTTAAATTTTAAATAGATAACTAAGGGTACACATGTGTGTTGGTGAAAACAATGTTTCCCTTTCAACTTGTTCGAGATGATGTCTACTAGTTGAATCATTGGGGAAAGATGATTTTCATTAAATCTCTTCGATATTGGTTTTTATTGTTGAGCCAAAGATAAATTATGATTAATTATTGAAGCACGTGGAGATTTTAGGTGATTGTGCCCCAAATATATGTAACTATTCTAGCCATTGAGTTGAAAAGACAACATGTCCCAACACTCATAAATATTGAGAGAATTACACAATGTAATAACCCAAATAAATATGCAGAAAAGAAAGAGTGATCCACATGATGGTTTTCTAAAAGTGAAGCTAAATAAACTATTGTAGATGGATAATATATATGCAATTATATAGTTTCTCTCTAATTCACTCACATTTTCTCTATGTATAATAAAAATACATGATCAAAAGGGAACAATAATTGTTTAGGAACCCATCATTACCATAGATATAATAAATATGAAGTTGAATGTAAATAAATTTCAATTTAACTGTATAATGTTCTTTTGTATGTGCTTGAACTAGTATCATATCTCATGAATATAAAAGTGTTTATTTGTGCATGTGTTAGTATCATGCCCTTGAATCTTTAATAATTGATATAAAATGATATGCATATATGTTTAATTTTAGAACATATATATGAAATTTAAGAGTATGTTGAACCAAAAATTCATGTTCCTCTAAAATGTGTACATGTGAACCCAAATGTGTATGAAAATATACTCAATTATTTACAATGTTAGTAGATATGCCTGGTATATTCCCCCATTATATGTATCGGTGTGTAATTAATTTTCATGTAATTAAACTCATATTATATCTAAACCATTCTAAGTTTCTTAAATATATGCTTTGCTGTGATTTTATATTCCTAGAGGCATATGTATTAATGAAAATGCCATTGTAATGCCCAAATTTTGAGATAGGGTTTGTTTCTTGTAGGTCACTCATCTCAAAATAATAATTCATTGCATCCTATCATGTATAAAGATAACTTTATGTATAATAATGAGAACATGTTGAAAGTATTTTAATATAGTATTGTATGTGTTAATAAGGACATGCATTTAACATATGTATTGAAACACGTATAAGTCTCATGTGTAGATAGATGTATCAATGAAGAATGTAGAAGAGTCAAAAGTTAATAATACTACATAGTAAATGTTCATGATATCAACCATGGCACCAATCAATCAAGATCAATAAGTGCAACAAGTTCAAGTTTTATTTTCACACATAATGCCATTGAATGCCCCATCAAAATTTATCTTGACATAATTGTCATATAAAGGCTTCCAATAGGTCAAAATCATTTTTTTTATTTGATGGGGGAGAATGATTTTATTTTCTATTAAGTTCCATTGTAATAGAATTTTACAATCCTCTCTATAGACTTTATTTTTAGGAGGTGACACTTTAGCCTTAAAAAATCTTGATGGAGTGACTTGATTTTAAGAGTGAGAAGTTGTTCAGAGAGGGATAAGTTCTTGAATACTCATTTGATAAGCCCTAGATGATAAAATATGGGTCTATAACCCAGATCATCCCCTCCTTCTATCCAGTCAATCAAAATATCCTGCATAGAACAAACTCTAACCCAAATTTTGTTCATTTTATTAGGAACCAAGATCAAATTCTCTAGGAAAAAATAAATGAAGGAGGACATGGTTGGGGTTTTTAGAGTTATCTTTACATAAGATGTTCTAGAAAGGCTCTTGAAAGCCAGTCATATGGATTTTGTCTTAAAAAATAGGATTCTTATTTGTGATAAACCAAATATTTATGTTAGCTTTAAAAAGTCCTCAAGGGATCCATAACTTTTAAAAATGCCATAAAGGTGTATTAATATGATATATTAACTTATTATATCCTTGATTTACAAATAAAATTCTATAAGTATCTCCATCCTAGTGTCCCCAAAATTTCACACTTCAAATTTTGGGGTACCCCTATTGAAATTTTCCATTCTTGTGTCATGTGAGTTAGTTATACTTGTTGAGCCAGTCCCCTAAATAGGGAACTTAGATTCTATTAGTTGTTATACCCGATTTCTTATTTCACCAATTTTTCCTAGTCACTCTAGAGGATTGAAAATAATTGATTAAAACCATCACTACAATCCATTTACTCATTCCCTTCAGTAGATCAAGAAAGCTAAAGTGTTTTAGCTCATTTACAAGGCTAATCAAGCTCTCTAAATTGCTTTACTTATTTGAGAAGAAGTAAATTTATCTCAAAAACCCAAATTATTCCTTTCAATTTCAACTGAGGTTATTGAACTACTTTACTACATTACCAAAACCAAGCAAAGTAACCCCACAAACCCGCTAAACACTCCCTAATGCAAATTGGGCTTTTGGCATTACTTTACTTGTACACAATCTCAAGTAAAAGAAATTCAATTTTTTGAACCTGAGTTACACATCTACCTAGACCTAATAGGGTTTATGGGAGCAGTTTACTTCAAAAGTTAAAATGAGTAAATTAATCCAAGAAACCTGATAAAAAGAGTGAAGTGTTGATGTGGCTTTCCCATGCATGTCATTAATGAGCTAGCTTTTTATATAAATTCAAAAATATCCATATCATTTCCACATGAAGTCCATGCTATTTGATCAAGTAACCACACCTAAAAACCTTGAGCTATGCGATTCAATCCTCTAGAGCATGTTCAAGCATTTTTCTCTTCAACCTATTTTTGTTTGAGGTCTTTTGTTTGTCTTTTCCTCTATATTTTTTTATCTATAAGTTGTTTTTACATCACCATGATTTTTCTCCATCTAAGGTTTATTTTTACTCATTTTCACTTTTGTAAAATCACTTATCATAGGAAAATTGGCATAAAAATTCCCAAGAAATTAGACCTAGTTGGAAAACCCTAATTTCTCAAGACCCCATACCCAATTAGGTTTGTCAATCCTCCTCATTTACTCGGGTTTCATAAATTTATTTGCTTCATCAAGTTCTTAAATTAACATAACAAACCATGAGAATCTTAACTACCAAAGGCCATAGTCATATGGACTATCAAACATTGTTTACTTTAGGTTTTCAATCCCAAGTAATTACCCTTAGAAACCTTGATCTTCAAGGAAGCTGACCCATTCAGGTTTTCTTCCTCTTATTGCTTAATTCAAGTTTTTAAAGTCCAATTAACTTATTAGTGAGAACCTAAAGTCTTTATTTTTCAAAAAACCAAAGTCTTTAGCTTCAAAAGCTCAACCTTGTTTGTGTTCTTTAAATTATCCACCCAAGTTTCCAAATACTTAATACTTGTGCCCTTTTTAGACCAACCCAAGGTTGTGAAGCCCTATTACTTATAATTAAGTTACTTAAGTTTTCAAGACTTTCAATTACTAAAAACTTGAAGATTATTTACAAATGTTATAAGATCCTAAGCTAACTCTTTTCCCAAAACTCTTAAAACTAGTTGTAGTAGTCAATAAGTGTTTAGAAACACTTATCAAGTTTTTCAGAGTTATCAAGATCCAATGTTTGGATCAGAGCATCAGGGAGATTAGAAGAAGTAGTTGATATAAATGTGAAAGAAAAACTAATCGAGGAAGTTCTATAGTTGGCACTCGAGGAGTTTTTTGATCAAACCAATAAGGGTAAAACAAAAGCTAAGAGAGCTAAGTCATAGAAACCCAAGATGAAGTATCAATATAAAGGTTATCTAATTGAGTCATGCATCACTTCAAAGTTAACATAGATAAGTGATATAGACATGGGACATGTGTCCACAATAGAACTACTATAAATATCTAAGGCTATAGACATGACCCCACTCATGCATGTAATGACTACTAGTGGAATTTTGTAAGCTGCATCTTTTCCTAGCTTAGCACTATGTCCTAAATTTGTTCTGACATGTCCCAAATATTATGATTTACTCACTAGAAATTTGAGAGACATTCTTAGGAATGTAGTCATAAAGTTGGATGTTCAATACCTCAATTATTACCTAAAGATCCCAACATCCCTGAAGGTAATTCATATGAATATGGAGAAAGAAAATAACTAGTGGGAAACTAAGACATCAGAGTGTATCAAGATAATGAACACTTATTACTTAAGGAGGATAAAAAAACCATCAAGGTTCCCAAAGTATATTTTAAGGTTAGATCTGGTCTAAAAAGTGGATGACATCACTCAGTTGCTATGTATGATTAACAAAGAAAGTAATGTTAAATGTTTCTCATTATGGATGTATGCCTATATTAGAATTATTGATGTTACCAGAAGCTCAACTAAGATTGAGTGGTCAAGAATGATGAGTGATAATATGGATCAATAGTTAAAGAATGTCCTGCATACTTTTGATTTCAGGATGACTTCATATCTTGTGTATGCAACAACCTCAAGCAGGGCCTTTTCAAGGCTAAGAACAAAAGGAACAATAGTAAGTGAACCAATATATGAGTATTATCCTCAGCTAGTTCTAGTAAAATATTATAAACATTATAAATTGGCAAATGATGGGTTCTTTTATGAACTCATTTACAAGCAGAACACTGGCTTGAAATATATAAGAATATTAGATGAAACATGGGATATATTTTCATTGTATGGTAGTATTTTAATTTAATTCTTTGATTTAAAATACATTATAATATGAGGTTTCTTAGGTGCACCTATCAAGCTACCTAGAAATCCAAGTGATAAGTGGGTTCTTATGAAAATATGCAGACAACCTATTGAATTTCATGATTTATAGTTAAATGCTCACAAAATAGCCATCAATTTTCCTATTATCATTGGCCATTATCATTACACTTATACACACTTTGATGCTAGAGCTAATTTTAATTGTAGAGGTGTGGCTGAGAATAAATTTCCCTCAAATACATGCATATTCTAGCACTTGAAGATTATTGGACTAATAGTAGAGATGATTTTGATATAAGGAGAAGGGACAATAGTATATTGACTATGGAACAAATTCATGCCTTTGATCTAGCCACTATCCCTAATGATATGGATGATGATGGGGTTGTCACGAGTGACACTTTTCATGCTACAGAAGGAGACAATGTCCCGATTCTTGAAATTAATTTTGGTAAAAACCAAGTCATAACTATCACTTAGGGGACTTCACCTATTCTAGCTCTGACTTCTACATGGCTTCTAAATGAATTCTATTGTATGAAATAGTTAATGAAAGAAACTACTCATGCAAGTTAGAATACAAAAGGGGTAGTACAGGGGGAAAGCAACCAAGTACCCACAAAGAAGCTAAAACTAAAAAGGAATATTGATGATACTTATTCTATTGTAAAAGATAAATAACTAACATAATCATCTATTATTACCCACCCACCATTGCACTCTTCTACAACTACTTCTATTCCTATTGTTTCCACCATTTCCACTCACATTGGACCCATGATAGATCCATCATCTTTGATGCCTCCTCCTAAGTTTTATATCATCAAATATTCTAAGAAATCTATTCAAAATGAAGATCCTCCTCCTCCTCCATCTTCCCCACCTACTTCAACACCACCGCCTCCTTCGAAATATCAACCCATCATTGAAAAATAACTTAAAAAGGTAACTATTGAGGAAACAACTTCATCTTAGGAAACCCTATAGGAAAAACAAGCAACTAAGCTTGAGAAAGAATCCATGGAAGATTTAATGTCTAAAAGAGTAAAGGAAGTTGAAGTAAGAAAAAAAGTTGAAAATGAGGTAAAAGTAGTGGTAGAGAAGGCAACAAGATAAATTGAGAAACAAACTAAGAAAGAATCAGTAAAATAAATTCAAAAAGATACATTGGCACAAGAAGTTCCTTCTCATGAACTGATAGTTAGAAATGATCAATAACAAATGGTTGTTCATTGAATAACTTCCACTAGCATAGACTTCTCATCCTAATTAGCATTGTAGACAACTCTAGAATCAAAGGAAGTGATTAATTTTTAAGAGATAGACTTAAAGTTGTTGAAAAGTCTAGACAATAAAGGGAAGAAGCCATGCATGCAAAAGTAATTTCAAAACTGATAACTGAACCTTCAAGGAAAAATTTGGCTGAGATAGAAGTTCCTCCACATAGAGTAAATAAGGGAAAAGTTACTAAGGAAAACTTGCCAATCGCCAAGGTATCTCTTGGGGAAGTTACCACAGAAGGCCTTAAGCAAGATACATAAACCCTAATAGATATTCTCTTCAGGAAAATTGATGAGGCAAAAGATACCAAGGCTAAATTCAAAGAGCAAAATGATAATTATGTGAGATAATTGCCAAAGTAGTAAAGTCTTTTCCTCAATCGACATTACTTCTACAAGTACTTATTTCTCAGTAAGTGATTACTAAAGTAGAAGATAATAGGGATAAGGTCAAATCTATAGATAAGTAGATTGATAAAATGAAGTAAAAATCCCAAAAACTCTTACCAAATATTCCAAATGCTCATGCTAATATTGTGAATAAGATTTTAGAAGTAAGGGTAGTAAGGAAGGAGATAGAAAATGAAATTAACATCTCTAAGCTTCAATAGGAAATTATGCAAGTAGTGGTTAATTTAGATGAGAATATTTTGATTTAGGAATATATTTCTCCTAAGGGATCTATGAATAAGATAAAATAAGAAGAATATCTCATATATTTCTATTTGAGTATTCTACCAGACATAGAAGAGGAGATGAAGAAATTAGAAGAAGATGCACATGGTGCAAAGGTAAATCTTGAAGACTTTCTTTTTGATCTTACTGGTATCTAGTCTAGTGATGCTCCAAGAATAGTTGAATAGTTAAGTGAATAATTCAAGTAAAATATGGATAAGGCCATAGCTTCTTTCAAAACTAAGTCTATCAAAGAGTTGATCAAGTGCCGAGAAGAACTAAAGAGACTTGAGCCAAGGCTTGAGAGAACTAAAGCTCATTGAAGAAGAATTGAAAGAGAGATACTGAGATTGGAAACAAATATGTATTCAATTACTAAATTAGATGATGGAGTAATCCAATTAATAGTGTATAAGCATACCGAATATAGGGAAAAATGGAAGACCTAGGTTCATGAAGTAGATTAAAATCTTACTATGAGTTTTAAGGGAAAATTTCCTTTTCTTATTCTTAAGTTTATTTCTTTCCTTTCATAGATGTAATATAAAATCATGTTTGTTTTATGTAATTAATGTATATAATGATGTCACTGAATGATATACTTGTAAAGTAGAATTAATTTATATAATTCAAAGACTTAATTAATTTGGATGAATGCCATTACTTATAGTCATTTTGTAAAAGTGAATTACTTAAACAAACTTTGTGCTACATGAAAAGTGGTTGTATTCAATCAAAACAAGGAGATCAAGTAAGTGCTACATGTCTCTATATTTTTCATGCCATGAAGGATAATTAGAAGGAATAAATTACTCAACGGTTTCTAGTTTTGCTGTAGCACATGGAAAATTTAGAGATTGACTCCTATTTGAATTTGATATCTAAAATTGTATAAATATGAATGTAGGCTAGTATTCTAAAGGATGATATTTTTTTCATGCAATCAATTGTACAAGAAGTTTAAGAAATCTAAAATTTTTTGTTTAGATAATTGGATTATTTTGTATGAATTTTGCTGAAAATGAATAAGAAAGAAATTTGTTTTCGTGAAGAACTTTATTTTTAAGGGAATCATTACGTGCATTCTATGAATATAAAATGGTAAACTTTGTGTTATCTTTTAATATAATGTGATTCATAGTTTTCTTAATCATTTATTGGAAGGTTATCACACTTTATATGTTTATCTACATGCATAGATAAAATAAACTCTACAAATCTATTTATTGTAAAATTTAATTTTCTTATTTCTCAACCATTGTAATCTTTCCCTCATTATCCAATCTCTCCTAAATTATTTTCACATTCCCAAAACCAAATGCTTACTTTCTACAAAATCCCTTTCTTATGGCTCATGAATAAAGTGATTAAAGTAATACCCCCAATTAAAACAATTTGTACATAATTAGTATATGTTGTGAATAAATCTAAGTAGTGAATAATTAGAAGTGAATAGACATAATATTATGGGATATTCACCATTAAATTAAAGGGATTTGATCCCATTAATGCCTAGGTAATTTAGACTTCATGTAAAATATTTAGCTAGCAGTTTCTGGTGACTTCACTGGGGAATGGAAGGTTAATTCCTAGAATAAATTCTTGCTTCCTTAGACTAGTTAAGACAAGTGTTGTATTACACTAAGTTCTCAAAAATTATAAAATATAAATGCTAATTGAAAGCACTACATATTCTAGATGATACACTAATCTATTTTTAGTGCTTAGTTGAGATTAACTTCTCTTGATTAAAGAGGATGTGTCCCTTCATTCAGTTAGTTGAATGTTCAAAAATCCTTAGTTCTATTCCCAATTTAATTTTAGTTCACTTCCCAAGACTACTGCATGATAAGTAGACTATTGACTAAGTCTTTGTCCATCAATATAATTATTAATCATAATACTTTAAGGAACTCTTGCTTTCTAAACTAGAAAATTGACCCTTCACTAGAGAAAGAAGAGCATATGGGGAAAAATGAGTTCTTTGACCTACAAGAGCACTTAAATTTCAATTTTCCTATTCAATCTAGGCCCATAAGACCTTTCCTTTCCCATATTAGGCAAGTGACATCCCCTACACATCAACTTCAACATAATTCCTCTGGGATAATCCAACTAGTTAGTCCCAAAAACATTGGCAATACCACATCTTGTCCCATGGGGACTGGCTATTGGTCCTTTGAATTTGACTCCTCCTTTGCATGTCTTTCCAAAAGGATATATAAAGAATTTTATTAAATTTCCTGGTGATGGCAAGGAAAATCTAGATTAGCACTTGGCTGCCTTCTTCATAGCCTGTGGGGTAATCAGAGTCAAACATGAAGATGTCTCTATTAGACTCTTTATGGTGACCCTACATGACTTAGCTACAAAATGGTTTTAACATCTAGCTCTCGGTACTTTTACCAATTGGGCTACTATGTGTGAACATTTTGAGAAAAGATTCAAAGCTACAAAAGATGCTCATATGTTACTCATATAATTGACTCAGCTTAAGAAGGAATCATATGAACACATGATTGATTTTATTTCCATATTTAATAGATTATTTTATAATATTCCTAAAAATGCATTGCCTACCATGGAAAATCAAAAGTGTTTCTTCATTAATGCATAGCTTCCATAAGTCAGTTACCAACTAAAAAGAGCATAACCAGCTGATTTAGCAACAACCAAAAATCTTGCTACAAAGGTTGAAGATGATTTGATAATCACTTATAAGATCAAGAAAATAAAATCTCTAAGGGAGAATCTTCTACTCCAACCACAACCCAAACTATATATCCCTTATTTAAAAAATTATATAATGACTTGCTTCAAGTTAAAAGACAAATTACTCAAGGTACTCATGCTTCTATTACCAGGAATGTTCCCACATGGAATTTTAATAATCAAAATAGGAACCATATTATCAATCCTCAACAAAGATTATCAATTAAAGACAATCCCAAAAATCATGTTGAGATGAGTGAAGAAGATCAATTGACTGAATATACTCATCAAAGTCTTGATGATGAAGGTGACTTTGTAGATCCTACTAGCAACTCCAACATTGTTTACTTATAATATCAATCTAAAAGTGACTATGAAGAGGCATTTGATGATCATATCCACTTATTTGTAGTGTTTACTAGGTCACAAGCTCTGCAAGCTAGTGAGAAATCCCTTAAAGAACAAGACAAAGAAAAGGGGGATTCTATATATATATATATATATATATATATATATATATATATATAAAGTATTCTCAAAAGAGATAGCTCCTAACCTTCCTCTTTAGATCCTAAAGATAAGTATACTGCTTCTTCTCAAACTTACAAGCTAGTAACTCATACTAGTGATGTTACCCTTATTTTGTCTACTTCTATTCCATCTTTTGACATAATTGATCATATAAAGAAAACCAAAATTTAGATGTTAGAAGAAGAGTATTTAAGATATTATCCAAATGAGTTAAATAGATTGGTCAAATATGGTCAAAGCAAAGGATCAAGTAATCCATCTAGTACTTCTAAAGGTATTTTACCTACACCCAAATAGTTTCCTCCCCAGAATAATGATGCTAATAATTCATCCACATCTAAAAGAATTGAGACGTTTTATGTCTCTCTTCTAATTAATGGCTTCAAGTTAAGTAATTATATTTTAGACTCTAGAGCTTTAGATAATATGATGGTAGCTAAGGCAACAAATGCCCTGGGTCTCACCTTGACTAAAACAATGGGAAAATGTTATTCTATGGAGAGGCAAGTTCCTCTCATTAGATAGATTAAAGATGCTCAAACTGTCTTGGTAGCCTTTCCTAATAAAAGACACAAAATGACAATTATAATAGTAGACATCCCCATTTCTTATGGAATGATACTAAGTAGAAGTTTTTGCAAAGATTTAGGTGGAGAGGTAAAAATGGATTGGTCATGTGCTTACATTCCAATTAAAGGAGTAAATAAAAAATTGGAGCCTTAAAATAAATAAAAATACATGGTTTCCAAATCTGATGATCCAAGATCACATGTTCTTTTTTAGGAATCTGATCAAGGAGTTTACTATCTCAAAACAAATAGAGATATAAAAACCAAAATAGGAATAAGAAGGAAAAGATAAGATATGGAACTTAGAATTTGATGGTAGTTGTAGTTTTCTATGTTCAGGTGTAGGGGTGGTGTTGATATCCTTAGACAGTGAAGTTTTTCCCTACTCTTATAAGATCATATTTGAAAATACCAATAATACAATTGAATATGAGGCACTCTTACTAGAACTTGAGCAAGAAAAAGAGAAAGGAATTAGACTTATTAAATCTCAAGGAGATGTTGAATTGATGGTGAAAAAGAATTGAGGATAATATCACGTAAATAAAGATAAGATAAAAAACTATCATGACCATTTAAGTGCAACACTTGACTTTACAACTTTCTCAATCAAATCAATTCCTTGAGATTAGAACTCTAGGGCTAATTTGATAGCTATTACTGCATCTTTACTTAGATCAAAATAACAACTAACACTCTTCAAATAAGTTAACTATAAAGTGGAAATGATCTACCATCTAAAGGTCCTAGGTAATGTTGAGAAGTGGCAAGTTTTCAATGATGATAAATAGATAGTTGCCTTTTTTGAGTAGCAAGATAATTTTGAAGGATTGTACTTTGAAAGGAGTAGATCACAACCATGTGATAAAACAATAGGTGCTATTGACCTTGAACTTACTCATAGTCAATATATAATTCTACTAAAAGGAAAAAAAATTCCTATGGGGTTAGTTTCTTTATTATAAATCTTTGATAAACATGATAAATTCCTAAAGAAAACAAATATGGTGATCTTTATTCTCCAAAAGTTTAGTAGGTTAATCTAAGAAATGAGGAATAACCTAAGATAGTCAATATGGGAAAATGTTTCTCTCAAGAAGAAAAATAAGTATTCATTAAACTTATCTCAAAGTATATTGATTTATTTGCCTAGTCTTAAAATTTCCTCAAATCCTTCCAGCAAGATGAAGTGCAACACTATATCCCACTCCAGCTAGAGGTGAAGCCTTTCAATCAAAAGTTACACCACCATAATCCAACTATATCAGGTAATATTTATTCTATAATTAAAAATCTCATTGATTCAAAGATCATTTATCCAATCCATCATTCAGAATGGTTAGCAAATATTATTCTAGTAAGAAAGAAAAATGAGGAGATACATTTATGTGTTGATTTTTCCAATCTAAATCAAGCTTCTCAGAAGGAAAATTATCCATTGTTTATTATGGATCACATTTTTCAAATAGTTGTAGGATCAAAAATGTTATCCATGCTAGATGGATTTTCTATATACAATCAAATAAAAGTTTCTATGGAAGATCAATAAAAAATTACCTTCACAATGCCATGGGGAATATTTTCTTATCAAAAGATGCCTTTTGGGCTTATCAACACTAGAGCAACCTTTCAATGAGTAATAGATCTAGAATTTTCCCATTTGAAGAATAAAATTATTGTGGTATAATTGGATGACTTAACAGTCTTTTCGAAGTAAAAAGGTGATCATCTGGCTGATCTTGAAGAAGTCCTTATATAATGTAGAAGACATAGGATTTCCTTAAACATAAATAAATCCATACTTTTTGTGACTGAGGGAAAACTCCTTGGTCATATCGTATCAAAGGAAGGAACAAAAATTGATCTTGAATGAGTCAAAGACATTCAGAGTTTGCATATGCCTACGTCCAAGAAAGGAGTGAACTCATTATTTGGTAATGTCAATTTCCTTAGAAGATTCATTCCTAATTTTGTTTAACTATCTCACCACACCTATGATATGATGAAAAATAAACAAGATTTAAAATGGAATGCTGAAGGAAAGTTGGCATTTTAAAGAATAAAAGTAGCTATAGTTAAATCCCAAGTGTTTAATTCTCTTGATTTTAGTAAAGAATTCCTTATTTACTATTATTCCTCTAAACACACCATGTCAGCCATAATTTTACAAAAAAATGATGAAGGAATTGAATCCCTGATAGCCTTCATGAGTCAGACACTAAAGAGTTCTAAGCTAAAGTATTCATAGATGGAGAAGCATGCTTATGATGTTGTCAAAACATTTAATGTTTTCAAGTACTATGTTTTATCCTCACATACCAAAGTTTATGTACCTAATACCATAGTTAAATGAATTCTTGTTAGGTTGTGGAGCTAAAACCTTCACTATTATGCAAATGGAGGAGGTTGTTGAGTGTCACAGTAATCGACATTGGTCAGGCCAACCGACATCAATCAGGGGTAGACCAGAAGTTGCTGACATCGATCAAGAATTAGCTGACGTTGGTCATCTCTACATAGATAGGGACTGATGTCGGTCACCTATGCGTGTCCAGAACTATTAGTTAAATGAATAGTTGGTTTGACGAACAGTTAGTTTGCATGTAAAGACTAATTTTAGTCTTGAGTCTGCATTTCTAATTATTGTTTGGTTTGGGATCTATTTAAGAGACCCATGGGGCTGTATTGTAAGGTGAAGGATCAAAAGGACTTATCAAGGACAAGGACAAGGGTTCTTCCATGTGTAAGATCAGTTGATCTATAGGTAGCAAGATTAGGAAGAAGATCTACATGGTAAGTAAGGTCAGTTGATCTACAGGTGTGTGTGTGCAAGGTCAAAGGAGATTTGTGGGGTAGCAAGATCAGGGAGATCTGTAACACAACAAGGAGCAAGATTAGGGAGATCTACTTGGAGTACTTTGAGTACTTGGTGGATTGGTAGTATTGTTACTGACTGGTGGAGGGAATAACTGGTTATTGAGTTATGGTTGAAATTGGTTGAGATAAAGAAATCTTGAGGGAGAATTACTGGTACACCCAAGAGGTGTGGGAAGAGTGTGATTTCTTCATTGTATTTCCTTCTGGAAGAGTGTTAATACAAGATTTTATTGTCTCTCATATTCTGTGTTGTTTCTGAATTCTAGTTACATATTACTTCTAGTTTAATTCCATGTTTAGTTGCTTATACAAATGTAATCAATTGTGCTCTTAAGGAGTAGGATCCTAACTGTGTTCTAGATCTTGACTGCTCCAATTCCTGACAATTCTAACTTAGTAGGAATTAATATTACTGAGGGGGCCTTGGGTAGTAAAGGTACAAGATTTTGATCTTGATATCAAACCTACAAAACTAGTAATAGGAAAAGGGCTATGCTAGTTAATGATAAACAGGAATCTTAAAGACACAGATATAATGGTACTTCCACAAACAGTTGAAACAAATGAAGAATTTCCAATGGTACTTTTTGTTAATCTTGTATTTGAGTGGTATATCAAGATTGCTTATTTTCTAACCTATGGATAATTCCCAGTTGATTTGACATGCAAAGAAAAATGCACCATCAAGTTAAAATCAAAGGATTATGTTTTTGGGATAGTGGTTTATATAATAAAGGAATTTATGATGTGTTCCTCTATTGTGTAGACAAATAATAATAGGTGAGACTATTGGAAAAATTTCATAATAAGGCATGTGGAGGTTATTTCTCAACAAGAGTCACTATACATAATATCTTATGAGTAAGGTAATTCTAGCCTACATTGTTTCAAGTTACTTTAGAATGGGTTGTTAGATGTTAGAAATGTCAACATTTTGTAGGATGAATTAAGTTACTAGCCTTGCCTCTATAACTAGTTATTATTGATGAATTTTTTTGTTAGTGTGGCATGGATTTCATTGGTATGTTGAATCCTTCCTCATGTACTAGACATTGCTATGTCATGACTGCTACTAACTACTTCAACAAGTGGGTTAAATCTATTCCTATGAAACATGTCACTTCTAAAGTTGTATGTGACTTCATCAAAGAGAATATTATTATGAGGTTTGGAGTTTCTCATAAAATTATAACTGACAATACAACCAAATTTTGTTCTATGGAATTGATTGAGTTCTTTTACTCATATAGAATAGACTTGGTTCATGTCTCAAATCATTATCCTTAAGGAAATAATCAAGATAAATTTTTTTAAAAAAAATTAATGACCATCATTCAAAATATAGTGGATAATAACCAATTAACATGGCACAAAAAGTTGTTTGATGAATTGTGGGCTTATAGAATCACACCAAAGAAAGCTATAGGTATGTCTCATTTCTAGTTAGTTTATGGAATAGATGTTGAGATACCAATAACCATTGAGCTTATTGATTTAAAATTAACCAAAGCCATTAAGGATAGTACATATCAAGATTTACTGGATAAGAGAATCATGTTTCTCACTAAATTGTGAGAAACACATGTTCAAGTTGCTGACCAACAAGCTGATCATCAAATGAGAGTAAAGAAGATCTTTGATAAAAATGCTTGGGATAAGCAATTTAAAATTGGTGATTTAGTTCTCCTATGGACAAATAAAATGGAAAAAAAGGAAAACATGGAAAATTTGATTCTCTATGGAAGGGGCCATTCATTATAAAAGGCATTGATGGAAAAGATATTTTCATCCTAGCCTATCAAGATGGAATTGCACTACCACTGCATTTCAATGGGTAGCACATGAAGCTCTACAAGAATTAAGCAATAGGGTAATACCTATATATATATATATATATATATATATATATATATATAAAGTTTTATATTTTTATTTTTCTTTGATTTTGTGTTGTTTGTTTATTTAGTTGTTTTATGACTAAGTTTTTGTAAAGACTCTATACCCAATAGTTAAGATATGAAACTAGAAATGCTACGATCTGACCCTTGTTCCTCTCTTTATGATAAAAACAAATATGTCCCTAGTCAGAGCCAGCTGGTGTCCCTAAAATTTCACACTTAAAATTTTGGGGTACCCCTATTGAAATTTTGCATTCTTGTCTCATGTGAGATAGTTATACTTGTTGAGCTAGTCGCCTAAATAAGGAACTTAGGTTCTATTAGCTATTATACCTAATTGGTTATTTCCCTAGGTGTTCTTAGTCACTCTAAAGTATTAAAAATATTTTCTTAAATCCATCACTAAAATCCATTTACTCATTCCATTAGTAGATAAAGAAAGCTAAAGTGCTTTAGCTCATTTATAAGGCTAATCAAGTTCTCTAAATTGCTCTACTTATTTGAGAAGTAAAGTTGTCTCAAAAACCTAAACTATTCCTATCAATTTAAACTAGATTTATCAAACTACTTTATTGCATTACCAAAACCAAGAAAAGTAACCTAAAAAACTTGCTAAACACTCCCTAATGCAAATAGGGATTTTGACATTGCTTTACTTATGCACAATCTTAAGTAAAAGTAATACATGTTTATGGACGTGAACTACTCATCTACCTAGACCTAATCAGGTTTACATAAGCACTTTACTTCAAAAGTTAAAATGAGTAAATTAATCCAAGAACCTTGATAAAAAGAGTCAAAAGTAGACATGGATTTCCCATGTGTGTCATTAATGAGCTAGATTTTTATATAAATTGATAAAAATACACATCATTTCCACCTGGCATCTAAGTTATATGATCAAGTAACCACACCTATGAACCCCAAGCCATGCAATTTGATCCTCTAGAGTGTCTTAAATCATTTTTCTCTTCAGCCCATTTGTGTTTGAGGTATATAGATATCACTCATGTTGTTTTTGAGGTCTCTTATTTATATTTTCCTCTATATTTTCTCTCTACATGTTTTTATTGTGTCGCCATGGTTTTTCTCCCTGTAAGGTTTCTTTTTAGTAATTTTTAGACTTTATTTTAATATGTCTAAGTGATTTTAATCAAAATATGTTGATTTTACCTCTATAAAATCACTTATCATAGGAAAATTGGCACAAAAGCTCCCTATAAATCAAGCCTAGCTAAAAAACCCTAATTTTTTTAGACCTCATACCTAATCAAGTTTACTAGTCCTCCTCACTTGGGTTTCATAACCTTCTTTACTCCATAAATTTCTTAAATCAAAGTAAAAAACCATGAGAAACTCAACTCATAAAGGGCCTAGTCATCCATACTTTCAAACCCTAATTACTTTGGGTTTTCAATCCTTAGTAACTGACCTAGGAAACCTCAATTTTCAAAGAAGCTAACCCATATGGGTTTTCCTCCTCCTGTTGTTTACTTTAATTTTTTTAAGTCCAAGTAACTTAATAGTGAGAAATTGAAGTCTTCAGTTATCAAAAACCCAAAGTCTTTAGCTATCAAAATCTTACACTTTTATGTGTATTTTAAATTATCCACCCAGGTTTCCAAATACTTAAGACTTGTGCCCTTTTTAGACTAACCCAGGGTTGTGAAGCACTATTAATTATTACTTAAGTTTTAAAGACTTTAAATTACTCAAAACTTGAAGATTGTTTACAAATGTTATAATATTCTAAGTTAACTCTCTTCCTAAAATATTTTAAACTAGTTGGAGTAGTCAGTAAGTGTTTAATAGCACTTATCAAGTTCTTTAGAGTTATCAAGAGCCAATGTATAGGTCAGAAGGATCATGCAGATCAAAAGAAGGAGTAGTTGAGGTAAAAGTGTAGGCAATACTGATTTAAGAAGTTCTAGAGTTGGTACTTGAGGAGTTTCCTGAGTGGAGCAACAAGGGCAATGTAAAAACGAGGAGAGTTAGTCACATGAACCCAAGATGAATTATTAATATAAGGGTTATCTAATTGAGTCATGCATGACTTCAATGTTAACAGAGATAAGTGATACAAATATGGGATATGTGTCCATAACAAAACAACTAGAAAGATATAAAGCCATAACCAAGACCCAACTCATGCATACAATGAATACTAGTGGAATTCTTCAAGTTGTAGCTTTTCCAAGCTCAACCCTATGTCTTAAATTTATTTTGACATGTGCCAAACATTATGATCCCCTCACTAGAACTGTAAGAGAAATTATTGAGATTGTATTCATAAGGTTGGATGTTCAATACCTTAATTATTGTATGAATATCCCAACATCCCTAAAGGTAATTGATTTGAATATGGAGAAAGAAAATAACCAGTGGGAAACCAAGACATCAGAGTGTATCAAGATAATGAACATTTATTACTTAAGAAGGATAAAATAATCATCAAGGTTCCTAAAGTAGATTGTAAGGTCATATCTAGTCTAAGAAGTGGATGATATCACTTAGTTACTATGTAAGATTAACGAATAAAAGAATGCTAAATGTTTGTCATCATGGATGTATGCTTATGTTAGAACTATTGATATTACCAAAAGCTTAGCTAATATTAAGTGGGAAAGAATGATAAGTGATAATATGGATCAACATTTAAATAATGTATTATAGACTTTTGATTTCAAGATGACCTCATATCTTCTGTATGCAACAGCCTCATGTGGGGCCTTTTCAAGGTTAACAAAAAAAGGAACACTAACAAGTGAACCAATATATGAGTATTATCCTTAGCTAGTTCTAGCAGAATATTATAGACATTATAAATTGGTGAATGATGGGTTATTTTATGAACTCATTTGTAAGATGAACATTGCTTTGAAATATAGAAGAGTATCAGATGAAGCATGGGATATAATTTCATTATATGGTTACATTTTCATTCAATTCTTTCATTTCACATACATTAGAATAGGAGGTTTCTCAGGGGCACCTATCAAGATACTTAGGTATCCAAGTGATAAGTGGGTACTTATGGAAATGTGTAAACAAATTGTTGAATGACATGATTTACAGTTGAAAGTTTACAAAATAACCAAGAATGTATAGAAGGAGATATACCATCATTACACTCAAACAAACTTTGATGCCAGAGACAATTTTGATTATAGAGGTGTGGCTCAAAATATAGTTTCTCTTTAATACATGCTTATTCCAAAAATTAAAGATTATTATATTGCTTGTAGAGATGAGTTTGATGTAAGGAGAAGGCACAATCATATATTGATTGTGGAACAAATTCATGCCTATGATTTAGTCACTATCCCCAAGGATATCGATGATAATGGGGTTGTCACTAGTGATGATTTTCATGCTATTGAAGGAGACAATGTCTCGATTCTTGAAATTGTTTTTGTTAAAAACCATGTTTCAAATATCACTCACATTACTTCACATATTCTAGATCTGAATTCAACTTGGATTTTGAATAAAGGCTATTGTATGAAAGAGTTAATGAGAGAAACTACTCATGCAAGTCAGAAGAAAAAAGGGGTAGTACAGAGGGAAAGTAGCTAAATACCCATAAAGAAGCTAAAAATAAAAAAGAATATTGATGATACTTAATATGTGGTAAAATGTAAAGAGGTAACACAATAATCTGTTGTTCCCACCCCACCATTGCACTATTATACTATTCCTACTGGTTCTGCCAATCCCACTCCCATTGAACCCATCATAGATCCATCAACTTTGATGACTCCTCCTAAGTTTTATATAACCAAATATTCTAATAAATCTATTAAAAAGGAAGCTTTTCTTCCTCCTCCATCTTCCCACCTACTTCAACACCACCACCTCCTTCAAAAGATGAACCCATCATTTAAAAAGAAATTGTAAAGGTAACTACTGAGGAAACAACTTCATCTTAGCAAACCAAGTCTCAACTATCACTCACATTACTTCACATATTCTATATCTGAATTCAACTTGGCTTTTGAATAAAGGCTATTGTATGAAAGAGTTAATGAGAGAAACTACTCATGCAAGTCAGAAGAAAAAAGGGGTAGTACAGAAGGATAGTAGCCAAATACCCATAAAGAAGCTAAAAATAAAATGGAATATTGATGATACTTATTATGTGGTAAAATATAAAGAGGTAACATAATAATCTATTATTCCCACCCCACCATTGTACTATTATACTATTCCTACTGGTTCTACCAATCCCACTCCCATTGAACCCATCATAGATCCATCAACTTTGATGACTCCTCCTAAGCTTTATATCACCAAATATTCTAATAAATCTATTAAAAAGGAAGCTCTTCTTCTTCCTCCATCTACCCACCTAATTCAACACCACCACCTCCTTTAGAAGATGAACCCATCATTAAAAAATAATTGTAAAGGTAACTACTGAGGAAACAACTTCATCTTAGGAAACACTATAGGGAAGAGCAAACAACTGAGCCTGAGAAAGAATCCATGGAAGAGTTAATGTATAAAAGAGTAAAGGACATTGAATTAAGAAAACAAGTTGAAAAATAGGTAGAAGTAGTGGTAGAGAAGGTAGAAAAAGAAATTGAGAAGCAGGCTGAGAAAGAATCAACAAAAGAAATTAAGAAATATACTTTGGCACAAGAAGTTCCTTCTCATGAGCTGGCAGTTAGAAATGATGAAAAACAAACGGTTATTCATTGAAGCACTTCCACTAGCATAGACTTCTCATCCCAGTTATCATTGTAGACAACTCTAGAATCAAAATAAGTGATTAATCTTGAAGATATAGACTTACAGTTGTTGAAAAGTCTAGACAGGAAGGGAAAGAAGCCCAAGCATGAAAATGTAACTTCCAAATTGTTAATTGAACCTTTAGGGAAAAAGTTTTCTAGGATATCAATTCCTCCACATGGAGTAAATAAGGGAAAAGTTACTAAGGAAAACATGGTAATCACTAAGGTATCACTTAAGGAAGTTACCATAGAATGCCTTAAGAAAGAAACACAAACCCTTAAAGATAATCTCTTCAATAAATTTGATGAGGAGAAAGCTGACAAGGCTAAATTGAAAGAGCAAAATGATAAATTGTGTGAGATAATTGCCAAAGTAGTAAAGTTTTCTCCTCAATGGACATTACTTTCATAAGTAGTGATTTCTCAGCAAATTATTATTGAAGTAGAAGAGTCTAGGGATAAGGAAAAATCTATAGATAAGTGAATTAATAAAATGAAGCAAAAAACTAGAAACTCTTCCCAAATATTCTAAATGCTTATGCTAATTTTGTGAATAAGATAGCAAAAGTAAGGGTAGAAAGGAGGGAGATAGAAAATGAAAATGGAATCTCTAAGATTCAAAAAAAAAATTATAAGTAACGGTTATTTTAAATGAGAATATTTTGATTGAGGAACAAATTTCTCCTAAGGGATTTGTGAAGAAGATAAAACAAGAAGAATATCTCCTATCTTTCTATTTGAGTATTCTACTAGAAATAGAAGAGGAGATGATAAAATGATAATAAGATGCCAATGGTGTAAAGGTAAATCTTGAAGACTCCCATTTTGGTCTTACTGGTATATAATATAGTGATTCTAAAAAATAATTAAATAATTAGGTGAATAATTCAAGTAATAGACAGATAAGGCCATAACTCCTTTCACAACCAAGTCTATCAAAGAGTTGATCAAGTGTCAAGAAGAACTAAATAGACTTGAGCCAAGGCTTGAGAAAACTAAATCTCATTACAGAAGAATTACAAGAGAGATGTTGAGATTGGAAATAGAAAGGTAGTCAACTGTTAAATTAGATGATGCAACAATCTAATTAATAGTGTCTAAGCATATTAAATATAGGGGAAAATGCAAGACCTAGGTTCATGAATTAGATTAAATATCTTGCTATGAGTTTCAAGGGAAACCTCCCTTTTTTATTATTAATTTTCCTTATTTCCTTTCAAAAAAGTACTAAAAATCAAGTTTTTTTTAACTAATTACTTGGTATAATGATGCCATTGAATGATATACATGTAAAGCAAAATTATTTTGTAAAATTCAAAGACCTAAGTAATTTGGCTGAAACACCATTACTTATAGTCATTTTTAAAAATTGAATTACTTAAACAAAATTTGTGGTACATGCAAAGTGGTTTTATTCAATCCAAACAAGGAGATCAAAGAAGCACTAAATGTCACTAGTTTTTGCCTGCCATAGAGGAGAATTAGAAGGAAGACGTTACTCAATGGTTTCTAATTTTGGCATAGCACATGGAAATTAAAGAGATTGAATCTTATTTAAATTTGAATTCTAAAATTTTATAAATATGAATGTAGGCTAGTGTGCCAAAGGATTATAATTTTTTCAAGCAAGCAATTATAGTAATTGTATAGGAAGTTTAAGAAATCTAAAACTTTGTCTTTAGGTAATCAGATTATTTTGTATGTATTTTGTTGAAAATGAATAAGAAAGAAATTTATTTTCCTGGAGAACTTTATGTCTAAGGGAATAATTATGTGCATTCTATGAAGATAAAATGGTAAAATTTGTATTATATTTTAATATAAGTTGATTCATAGTTGTCTTAATCATTTGTTGGAAGGTTATCACAATTTATATGTTTATCTACTTGCATGGATACAATAGAATCTACAGAACTGTTTATTATAAAATGTAATTTTCTTCTTTCTCAAGCATTGTAATCTTTCCCTTATTCTCCAATCTCTCCTAAATTCTTTTCACATTTCCAAAACTAGCTGCTTACTTGCTGCAAAATCCCTTTTGTTATGGCTCATGAACAGAGTTATTAAAGTAATACCCCCAATCAAAATAATTTGCACATAATTTATATATGCTATGAATAAATCTAAGTAGTGAGTAATTAGAAGTAGATAGACATAAGCTTATGGGAGCTTCTCTATTAAATGAAGGTGATTTAATCCCATGAATACCTAGGTAATTTTGACTTCATGCAAAATATATATCCAACACATCCCATTTCAAATGATAAACCTCCACTAAGGTACTTATATGGAAGAAGTAGAATTAATAAGATCAATGGAATGGTTGGTTGTAGAAAGACTTTGATTCTTATACATTATTTGAACAACCCATATAATTTGCATTTACTAAAAATTAGAAATAATTGGTCTTGATAGGTTTGATAAGAACTCTTTTATAATGTTGAGGGAAGGATGATTACATATTTGGCCCACACTAGACTAGGTATCCTTCCAAAATTTAATAGATATAAAAAATTTAATTTCCCAAGAAAAGGAATTTGATGTAAGGTTTATACATTTACAAATAAATTTTTAGATTCAAGACCTATACATCTAATATTATATTGTCAATATATTATTCAAATCATCTATGTTATCAATATGGTTTCTTTGAATAAAGAATATGTAAACGTTATCTTTGTCATAGTAGATTCTCCATATAAATTTATATTTCAAGGTTTCAATCATCTTCATCATTTTTTTAAATTATAGTCACACCTTTATATTTATTTAATTTTTTATCTTGCCATTTCACTATAGAAATGACATTAGACTTAGAATGACCATTCCATAAAAATGTTTTCTATATGTTAGTTAATTTGGATTTCACAATAGCTTGAGCTTCTGAGATAGACATAATACAGAGTATAATTACTGGGAGAATAACTTGAATTAATGGATTATTTCATACCTAATAGAAACATGTTAATTTGTATCAAATTAGTTTATTCTATAATATTGTGGTCATACTGTCTTGAAATTCACTTTTAATGACCATCAAATAGGGCATCCCTATGTATTTTCTATGAAGAGAACCTAAATAAAATAAAAGATATTGATTTATCATGTTTTTCTATGGTGTGAAGAAGTGTGGAGGAATAAAATTTTATATTACAAAAGTTTATTTTCCTATCGTAAAGAACCTTAATACCAATCAAATATTTTATTCAACATTATCACCTCTCAAATGCGAGTAAAGTTTCCGTAAATTATGTCATTCATAATATTAATATGAGGGAAGTTTACATTATCACTTATGTTTAAGTCACTAAATATATTTATTGAATTTTCCCTATAAAATTATCCACCCAAAGTATCTTCCACGACGACCATGAATACCCATTAATGCATTAAAAAATATAGCCACAATTCCATTCATGAAAACATAAACCATATGATTAGAGACACAATAATTGATCCAAACATACTAGGCCTTAGAGAAACCAAAATTATTTAGTATTTTAAAAGTGAATCTCAAATTAACCCTACCTTATTATTTGTTCATATCAAATTTGGTGATCATGGTTGCTTATTTCTTCAATTTAGATGAGTGAAATAGTTAATGCAAAATGAAAACTCCACCTAACATTTGTCTATTTTGGATAAAACCACCTTGTTGTTATGAAATAAGAAGAGGAGGGAGGATATGGAGGTGATTATCCAAGGATTTTGAGATAATATTGTATATGGTTTTGGATAGAGATATAGGTCTAAATATGTCTAAAGAGTCCGTATTAGCTTTCTTAGGGATCAATGATAAAAAGGTGCAATTAAAATACTTCAAATTTTTTCTCAAGGATCTTGATTCATTAGATGCTTTTAGAATATCATTTTTAAAAATTTCTCCATGGAACCCATTAGTGCTCAAGTATTTATCATTGTCCATACTCTAAAGAGTAGCCTAGATTTCTTCATTTGTGAAAGGCCTCATTAAATCAACATTTTGGTTATCATTGGTAATTATTGGATTAGATTAAAAAATGATTTCTTATCAAAAACTTTTTGGGGATGAGTCCATAAGGAATTTTTAAAAAAATATGGACTACCTTCTTTTTTATCACATCCAAATCTTTAGTATAAGAACCATGGCTAGTTTTCAGCTTCATGTTTATATTAAAATTAAGAGCAATTAGGGTAGATTTGTGAAATAACATTTATGTTTCAATATCATTCCTTAAGACAAAACTCTATATTTTTGATTCCATAAAATATTCTCTTAAAATTTTTGAGTTTGGCTTAGAACTTATCTCTTTTTCCATGAGAACTAAGGTTATTTCATGACCAACCCTCTGCACTTGGTCTTGATGGTTTTGAATATCAAACTAAATGATGGGGTCTTCCCTAAATATTTTCCCAAATACTTCCTTATTCCATTTAAAAATGTTTTTTTATAACATTTTTTAGCTTATGTAATACAATAAACATTATGGTACTTCTTCTTAGGGTTGGTTCCTTCCACCAGTATTTCATAAGGTCCATCATATCTTGATCCTTTAGCCATGTCATTTTGAATATAAAGGGTGTGTTAGAAGGATATTTTTATCCTTTGATTCCAAGGGAAATATGCATATGGTCAAACCTTGAGACTTTTAGAATATCAAAGTAAAGGATCTAGTTTTTATTTAACAAATTATTATAGACCATAAGTATGTCAGTTCATTGATTAATGTTACCAAAACCATATTTTATATTAATCTATGTGAAGGATCTCGATTTAGGATCAATGACCTAAATATTTTTTTTCATTAAAAATTTAATAAATTCTAAGTATGACTGATTATTTATCTAAATCCCACCTCTTTTCTCATGATTTTTTAAGATATAATTGATTTCACTAGCTAAAAATATATGTTCATATTGAGCTTAGTTCAAAAACATTGAGATTTCCTAGCACATAAGTTATTTATAAACCATCCTTCGAGGAACATAGATATTAAATATGAAAAAAAAATTATCCTTGAGGTCTAATATCTCAAGGCAAATCCATTTTTTCCTATATTCCATAGTTAAACACATAACTAAAGAAGTATTGAAGAGGAAACAAAGGCCACATGACTAAACCTTGGCATCAATTGAAAAGAAGGTATTTTTTTTTTTTTAAATGAACACATATCTTGACACACTACTTTAGGAAGCCTAGTTTCTTGGATAAAAACTAAATTTGGGATTTGGAATTGAAGTTTTTATTTGAACAACCTCTATTTGTTAGGTGATCCCATTCCCCTACCATTATAATTCAATATAGTCATTGTTATTTAAAATGACTCTTCCCCCTTCCATGTTTCAAGACTTTCTCTCATTAAGAATTAGATCTTGTGAAGAAGACCTTATAGACTTGATATTCTAAACCATATATCATATAATGTTGCTTGAATTTTTATTAAATTTTGTAAAATGTATAAACAATTAGTTTTAGTTGTATTTTGTTTTTAAATTTAGACCTAGGAGGAGAGATTTTGAGATATAAAATTCTGTAGTGGGGAAGCAAAAGTATAATTTACTGTAGCATGCTCATGGTTTTGAGCATGTGCAATATTTTATTAAAGTGATATATTTCTTAGACGTGAATCTCATATTTGTTTTTTATTTTGTTGTGAACTAATTCTTGAACAAGTTTTTTTTATTTGACTATGCTTATTATCTTGACTTATATCCTTTCTTTTGAAATTTTTGAGTTTCTTTAGTAAAAACCTTTGATTTATTATTTTATGAATTATTCTTATGCTTTCTTAGACAAGAAGTTACAAAATTGTTATGAGATAATCACTCATTTGGTTTGATATGATTGACATTTAGCTTATGCAATTTTTAAAAT
Source organism: Torreya grandis (assembly GCA_037957365.1). Taxonomy (NCBI): domain Eukaryota; kingdom Viridiplantae; phylum Streptophyta; class Pinopsida; order Cupressales; family Taxaceae; genus Torreya; species Torreya grandis. The sequence continues at coordinate 1,502,668 of JARHVA010003022.1, read as the reverse complement.
GTTTGAGAGTCATATATTTTAGTCTTAGTGAGAAAATCAGGGGTTATTTTATATAGTTGAAAATCAAAATCTAGATCTTTTTCTATACATGATATTTTTTTTAGACTTGTGGCATAAAGAAATAAAATTAAGAAATTTATAACTATAAAAAACCTTAAATTTTGCACACATATAGTGTTTGGTATGTCTGATTCCTATGATTCATGTTTATTAGTAAATTTTTCACTTTGAACTTTTTATTTCATGAGGACATCTATGAAATTGTCTATTCAATCACTAAGTAGAAATAGGGGTTAAAATTTAATTTTTACCTTTTCCTCCACTATCCATTCATCATTATCATAAGATGTAAATCTTATAAGATTGAATTTTTGTGTATATTAGGAGGTTAAGCCCACATAAAGGGATTTTTATCTAATCAGGTTTCATTGATATAATGAATCATTTTCATGTATTATCTAGGTATATAATATTTCATACACATAATATTTTTATATGTTATAATTTAATGAGACTTTATGTTGTAGTAACTTATTGAGTTTCAATCTCCCTGAGTGTATGCCTTAAATGGTTCACTAATAAATGGGTGTTCTATGAGAGATAGTTTTGTGTATATATCATTCATATATCCATTATATCTTCCTTTAATTTTATCTCGTAATTTATCTCCTTCTATCTTACATCCTCTAGCTATATGAGGACCTCTATTCTCTTCCCTAGTACATCCACTAAATTTATATAGTTTTGAATGTGTTGGTGTGATCATAAAAACTATATCATCTTGGTAGACATAGTTATAGGCTATTCATCACATTTTGAACTACATCATGTTGGTTGATGGCATTAGATTAACTTTTGGTATGAGTTAGAGATATTGACCACTATAAATATAAGTCATTATTGCATTCTAATAGAGAGTCATTCATTTCTAGTTTTATTAATTGCACTTTTGCCCTATATTTATACTTGGAGGAGTTGTTTCATAGGATATTGCCTTAAAGGAAAGATTGTATTATGGATTCTTGGATATAGTAGGAGGAGTCTTTTTATCCTATAACTTGATTAAACCTTTGGTATTCTTCCAAACATAATAATATATTGCAAAGTGCAATTCTCCAAGGGGGTATTGAAGCTCGAAGGGTTATCCTTAAGGTAAGTATATTATAGACCTATCTATTTCATTTAGTAGATAGAAGTTACATATTTTCTTTGGTAATGAATGTGTATCTCCTTTTTTAATAAATTTCTATGAACTTATACTAAGTTTGTATATAGGATTGTTGGAACTTTCCATCTATCCACTTTAGGTAACGTATTCCCCCATTTACCTACCATGGATCCTTACCCATTTTATATGTTTCTAGCCCTTCCCACTTACTTCAATTGTTATTTTTCAATATTATATTACTTACAAAACAAAGTTATAGTTAGATTTAATTCATTGTGTTAATGGCATAATGGATTTAGAACCCTTTTATTTGACATCATGTTGTAGGTTCTCCTATTACTATGTCTTTAGATCCATTTGGTCACATCTCAAATTATTAAATATCATTATGATCTCTTTTATTAACTTTCTCTAAGTTTTCATATTTTAAGATGTGATAGTTGTAGGTTGATCCTAGTCTATTGTATACAATTATGTGAATTTGGCATGAAACCTACCATTTCCTTCACCTCTTCAATAACCTATATTAGAAATATGGTTTTCAAAAAATTATATTAAACATGTTGAGATAAATTTACTCAAATTTTTATCCCTTAGCAAACTATATCAAACAAATTGATACAATTATATATTTGCATCTTTCCTAGTTAACTATGAATAACATTGCAATATAGTTCTGACCTTAGATTTATCTAAGCCAATCACATCATTCAACCTTATAAATTTTTTATTAATTTTCCTTTCCAAATAATTGTATCAAATAGATTGATATAGTATTATTTTCTAGTTTATAATTTCTACCTTTTTCATCTTATTATATTGTCAGACATGATACACTTTTACCTTTATCCATTTTCATAATAATTGTATCAAAAATATTCATATGTGTTTACCTTAATTTGTAATTGTTTACATTGACTACACCAATCAGCTTGATAGATTGTTACTTTTCTTACTTTGGATACATTTTTGGGTATTTCAGTCATTAGTAATCCTCGATTTTTTGTTACCTAATTTTCCATCACTTATATCATTTATCTTAGTATGTTGGCTCTAACCTAGCCATTATCATCCTAAATAATCATTATCCTAAGTGATCTAATATTTTTTGTCAAGTTTTTTATTTACTTTGATTTTTTATGTGACTTCTTGTCTTGTTGTCTATTAAATACAACTACTAATGTTCATATAGTTTTATTTGATTATCTTTCAAGCATTAATAAAAATTATATTGTGTATTTTAAAAGATTAATAAAAACACTTTATAATATGTTTAATAACTATTTATCTAAAATCATTATATTAATAAAATTAGTTTTTGATATTGAATTTATAACTTTACTTTCAATTTGTTTGGATTTCCTTAGAAATTTTGTATTGATAATTTTTTAAAAATGAACTTCTATCCTAAAAGGCTATGTGGTGTTTCATATATAAACAACATGGTGTGAGGGCTTACCACAATACTCATATCTATATTATATATATAAACACATATTTTAGTTTACATGGGCCTCACGGTATATCATAAATGCCTAGGATTCCTTATTTATTGAACCTTAGGAAACCAACCATCCATATGATTTTATGGTAAAATTATAAGAGATTATCCCTAAGAAGTTACTCTCAACTTACCTCAAAATCATGTTTAGTGGGCTATAGGTATGGTTCTACCTATATAGTCAGTGCTCTAAAATATTGGACTAACACTATCCAATAATGAGAAATTATTTTTGTGAGCATACATTATTCAAAAAATAATTTTAGTACATCCAAATGAATTTTTTTTAGAATTAAAGTTTAAAAAATTATTAGATTTATAATTTAAATCTTTTTGTTGTATATTTTATTGCAGACTGCATTGGCTAGAATTAATATAATTCTATGTTGTGTATTGTAACTACATCAACCAACATCAATATAGTTGTCTGTGTACATATAATACATCAACAAACTGATATAGTCCTTTATATTTAACATCACAAAATAATTTTATTTTAAAACACATTGAATAGATCGATACAACCTGTATCCTATCATTTCCTTCCTAACTACATCAAAAAAAATGGTAGAATTTATTTCCTATTATTTTCATTTTTTCCAAACTAGAGTGTATCAACTAGTATGATATAGTCTATGTGTCTCATTATTCTACATAAAACTACTCAATATAGTTATTATTTTATATGATTTTATTCTTTAGTACATCATGTTGGCTAATATAATCTTTTTTTGATAGTTTAACTACATCGGCTATCTAATTCAGTATATACCCTCATCTTCAATCATGTAGTACATTTTTTATGAACTTAAACAAAGAACACAACATAACAAGATGGAATTAACAAAATCCCAAAAAGCTCCTAAATCTCATTTTTACCAAGTGAAAAACCAAGATAAAATCATCTATCATGTGACTAATATAACTACAAACTATGATTCACTCATTACCTCCCAATCTCTTCATCAAATCAATAATTCCTCACACACACACCATGTGCCTATTGTAGAGGATGAGAGTGATGTTGATTATACTATTAAAATGAAAATTTTCATTAATGATCACCAAGAACATAGGGGAAAGGACCCTACTATAATCTATAACCTCATGATGGGGACTCATATAAGATGTTCCCCTTTACATACACATAGATTTCCATAATATTGGGGGCAAGCTAATACATGACTTCCTCCCTTTTATCATCACCCATCATGCCTATCATTACTACTAACATGTCAAGTCTTTCCTTTAATGGGACCACTCCAAGTGATAATATTAACACTCACATTAATATTACCACTAGTGCATCTCAATATGCCTCTTATATCAAATAAGATATTAATACTAATCAATATTTTTACAAGACATCAATACAATGGTCACATTCCAAACCAATAATGTAAATCATATGATGGAAATGAAAAATGAAATATTGCAATTATAAATTAATCCTTAAAAATCACAATGGGGAGTTAAAAACCAATATTTCACTTACCCTTCCCCCCCATCCCTCCACGCCCCTTCTCTTATACATTCAAACATTAATCTCATTCCATATCCCCCACTCCTTAACAAAGTAATCAAACATATTTTTAAAAAACCATTAATTCTACAAATTTTAAACATAAACATATGTCACATTAATCTTATTATCACATATAATCAACCTGTCAAATATTTCTTTACATTTGAAATATTCTGGTAAACTTTATAAATATTGAATCATACTTAAGACCTTTGTGGCTACCAAAATTCTAGCCAAAACATTCTCAGGTGATACCCTACATTGGTACAATCATCTTAAGTCTATGACTATCTCTAGCTTATAAGACTTAATTAATGCATCCATTTAGGAATTTTAAATCAATTGTATTCCTAAAAATAGTTTAACTATTTTAATTAATTGTAAATAGGTAGATTCTTAAACCACCCAAGTCTTAATTAAGCATTAGAAATATTTATCTAACAAGGTAGAACAGAACATGTTAGAAAAAAAACCTTTTACATTTGTTTAATAATGTTATCCATCCTAAACTCAAATATAGAGTCATAACTCTCACTCTAAAATATTTTTTAGAATAACTTTATCAATTCAAACACCAAATTTACTCATAAGATAATTTGAGCCTTCCTAACATACATCAAGAGCTCACATGACTTGTGTATGCTTTAGATGCAACTAAAAGTCACATCATAACAAGCACATCATATACTTTGAATTATAAACACATCATAACTCAATATTATACAATGTTAAATATATGGAAAATTTTTGTATCATCCACATCATTTTTATTGGCATAGTTATTAGGGAATGATGATCATGATAGTCAATGATTTTTGTGTGAAATAAACAAAGTAATTAAATGTTTTGCCTAAAAGAATATTAAATATTGTTTTCAACATGTAAAATAGTTGAATAATTATATGATGGAAAAATATAGTTTCACTTGACTGGTTGGATTAAGTGGTGGTTTGATGTTATAAATTGTACCACTTCTTTCCTGTGGATATATGGAAAACAAGCCTCTCTTTTCAGGTAATGCATTCAGAATGCTACAAATCATGAATAACTTAGTGTTTCACATGAGTTAGAAGTTGTGAATTTAAACTCACATTTATAGACATAGGCCACCATGTGGAGAAAAAACTCTAGGTTATAGAGGATTACAAGGCTAGAGGATCATAACTTTGAGCAAGGATGGATTGGTTAAAGGTAGGAGACAAAGTGACTAGGGAATTTTTTGCTCTCTTTCATTCAAGACAAGTTGCTGACAAAATCGAAGCCATCAAAAGTGCTTCAGATAGGTTTATAAAACTTAGATATCCTCCAACCCTTTGTCCATCATTACCATGGTGTTCATATGGTGCAACCTTTATCTCCTACTCATGAGGGTTCCCTCTCCCAATGCCTTGATGTGATCCCCTAATGCAAAAAAAATAGGCCAACCTTCTAGAGGCCATAAATTTTGACCCATAACTTTGTTTGAGCTCTTTCACATGCTAAAAATATCATATCAAAAAGTTTGATTCTTTCCTAATCCACTATATCCACTTAGATTTGATTTTGATATTTTTTTGAGACTAAACGTGATCATCGAAGGGTCTGAAATTAATGTTTAATGATTTTTTTAGGAATTTTCTACTTTTAGAAATTATATATTTTTAGAACCAAAAGTCAAATTCAGTTAATTTCATTCCATAAGCTAATTTTAGTATTTAGGTTATTTCAATAAATTTTTAGAGCCATACACACTTGCATGGGAAACTTACTATAAATAGTGACTGCTAAAAATAGACATTTTTTTAGATTTTAGATTTTTTAAATTTTTTCATGTCAACTTTAAATTATAAGTTGAGGATTATTTAAACATGGTTTAGGTTTGTAATTATTTAAATCAATAAATATGAATTAATTCTAAGTACTATTTCAAGATCTTAGCCTATTGGTAATTTTTTTGTTCTTGATAGTTTTAAGGCTCATTAACTAGTATTAGAGCCAGGTTTGAATCTTGGAGGAGTAAAGAATGGTGAGAGTATGAGAAGGCAATGTGCATATGAATTGGACTATACAAGAGCTATAGAGGCAAGTTCAATAATTAACATAGGTTATCACCAATCAAAAAAGAAGACAAGGTGGTGATGAGGAAGACACAGGTCGTGATAAAGAAATTCAGCAAGAAGAAGAACATCAAGAGCAACCACCAATTGATAGAAGAGATGATGGTTCAAGATTTAAAAAGAAGAAATAAAGGAATCAAATTTGATTTTATAGATTTTGGAGGTAGTTTAAAACCAAAGGAGTTGATAGATTGGATGAATAGCATAGAGAAGTTCTTTGAGTGAAAGCCAAGAAGGTAAAGTTTGTATGCATGAAATTGAAAGGTCATGCAATGATTTGGTGGGATCACCTAAAAAAAGAGAGACAAAGAAAAGGTAAATAAAATATTAATTCATAGAAAAAGATGAAGAAGAATCTGAGGGAGAAATTTCTTCTTATGGATTATGCACAAACCATATATAAAATATTTCAGAATGTAAGACAAAAAGATCACAATATACAAGAGTATACAGATGAATTTTATAATATTTACATATGAGAGGATCATGATGAGATATAATACGATATGGATGAAAGGTATGTAAATGGTTTGAATTTTTCTATTCAAGAAGAATTAAGCATGCATAAAATACTTAACATGGAGGAGGCTTATAAATTAGCTCTAAAGGAGAAAGAAAAACAAAATAAATAGAATTTCAGAAGGACATCTACTAGTCCAAAAAGAGGTAGATCCCCTCCAATAAGGGGATTAGGTGGGTTTAATACCACCAAAGGTGGATTTAATGCCAATAAAGGTGAATCGTCATGTGTCGCAGAAAGGCAAGATGATAATAGGTAAGGGTTTCAATACCAAGAAAGAGGAAGAAGATTTCATGAAGGATGAGGTTATGGTGATGCTAGAGAATGGTTTATGAATCAACATAGATATTATGTATGTAATAGATGTGGAGAGGAAGGGCAAAAACTGTTTAAGTGTCCACATTATTAAGATCAAGAAAGGAGGCAAGAAGATCGCCCAAGAGTAAATCTAGTTAAGGCTGAAATAGAAGAGAAGAATACTAAAGTTGTACCAACAAATGATGGAGAGAATCTCATAATGAGAAGAACCATGATTGCTCCAAAGAAGGAACAAGTGTAGAATAAATAAGGTAGTGATGATTGGCTGTGGTTAAATATTTTTTGAATAAGATGTACTTTGGGTGGAAAGGTATGCAAAGTAATTATAGATGGTGATAGTTTTGAAAATATGGTTTCTAAAGAAATGATAAAGAAACTAAATCTGCAATGTGAAAAACATTCTAATCCTTATAAGATTTCATGGTTTAAGAAAGGGAATAAGGTTATAGTAGATAAAAGGTGCTTAATGAAGTTTTCTATAGGAAAGAGTTATAATGATGAAATATGGTGTGATGTTATTCTGATGGATGTATGCCATGTGTTATTGGGAAGACCATGGCAATTTGATAGGAAGGTAATTCATGATGGAGCAAAGAACACATACACTTTTTGGAAAGGCAGTACAAAGGTAGTTTTTTTACCTCTTAAAGAGGAAGAGAAGACATAAATCATGTTCTCTACAAAATAATTTATCCAAGATATGAAGGTAGAAAGTTGTTGTTATGCACTAGTAGAAAATAATGAAGAAACAAAAATAGTGAAAATACCAATAGAAGCAAAAAGGGTGTTGAAAGAATATACAGATGTCATCCATGATGATTTAATATATGGTTTACAACCAAAGAGAGATATACAACATCATATTTATTTGATTCTAGGATCAACTCTACCCAATCAATTAACTTATAAGATTAATCCAACAAAACATGTAGAATAAAATAAAAAAGTTATTGATTTGGTAAGGAAGAAGGTGATAAGGGAGAATATGATTCCATGTGAAACACCAACATTGCTAACTCTAAATAAAGATAGAGGATGGATAATGTGTGTGGATAGTAGATCAATTAATAAAATCATAATAAAGTATAGGTTTCTTATACCTTGTTTAGTTGATATGATGGATGTGGTTACAAGAACAAAATATTTTACCAAGATTGATCTAAGAAGTGGTTATTATTAGATTATAAATCATGAAGGAGATGATTGAAAAATTGCATTCAAGACTAGGGATGGCTTATATGAGTAGATGGTGATGCCATTCAGATTATCTAATGCACCTAACACATTTATGAGGGTGAGTAATACAATGCTATGAGAATACATTGGTAAGTTTGTGGTTGTTTATTTTAATGATATTTTGATATTAAGTAAGACTAAAGAATATTTACAACATTTGAGAATGGTAATAGATTTGTTAAGAAATGAGAAGTTGTATACAAATTTGAAGAAGTACAAGATTATGTAGAACAATTTGGTATTTTTGGGATTTGTAGTTTCACCAGATGGTGTGAAAATAGATGAACAAAAGATAAAGTCAATTGTTGAGTGTCCTATTCTAAAAATCATTACAAAGGTAATAAGTTTTCATGGTTTAAAAAAAATTTGCAAAAAAATTATTAAAAATTGTAGTAGTATTTTGGCACCAATAACAAATTGCATGAGAAGAAAGGAATTTGTATAGACTAGAGCAACCATAGAAAGTTTTAAAATTTTGAAGAAAAAGATTTTAGAAAGACCAATTTTAGCATTACCAATTTTTTATAAAGTGTTTGAGGTTGATTTTGATGCTTCATTTGTGAGAATTGGTGTTATTTTGAGTCAAGAAGGAAAGCCAATAGCATATTTTAATGAAAAATTAAATGAGGTAAGAACAAAGTATTATACTTATGATGTTTAAATTTATGCAATTGTACAAGTATTAAGACATTGGAAGCATTAGTTGGTGCTTAATGAGTTTATACTATTTATAGATCATGAGGCTTTGAAGTATGCGAATACACAAAATATGTTAAATAGTAGGCATTTTTAAAAGTGGGTTTATTTCTTATAGGGGTATACTTTTATGATGAAGCATAAATTAGGAAAATAGAATCAAGTAGTTGAAGCATTGAGTAAGAGGGTAGCATTATTACCTACTATAGTCAGTGAAGTAGTTGAATTTGAAGCTATTAAATAATTATATGATACTAATCCATATTTTAATAAGTTAGTTGAGAAGTGCAAGAATCTATTAACATGTGGGATAGATGTTATTCACGATGAGTATATTATGTAAATTGGTTATCTCTTCAAAGGGAAATCATTATGCATTCTAGTTGGGTCTCTACGAGATAATATAATAGGAGAATTATGTAGTGGCGGTTTGGCTAGACATTTTGGTAAGATGAATACAATAGCTTTGGTGGAAGAAAATTATTTTTGGCCAAAGATGAAGAGATATTTGACAAGGTATGTTTCAAGGTGTAGAATATGTCATGTGGCTAAAGGACATGCATAAAATATTGGACTTTACATGCCATTACTAATTCCAAGAGGACCATGGACATATTTGAGTATGGATTTTATGTTGAAATTGCCAAGCACACAGATAGGTAATGATTCATTTTTTGTTTTTGTAGACATATTTTTAAAAATGGTTTATTTCATTGTATGTAAGAAAACCAATGATGCCACAAGAGTTGAATTATTTTTTATGGATATTTTGAGATTGCATGGTGTTCCAAAAACTATTAACTCAAATGGGGACATAAAAATTTTAAGTCATTTTTGGAGGACTTTGTGGAAAAATATTGGTAATAAGATACAATTTAGTAATTCATATCACCCATAAATAGATGGATAAATAGAGGTTATGAATAGGAGCTTAGGAAATTTATTAAGATGCATAGTGGGAGAAAAGTTAAAGCAATGGGACTTGGCTTTACCACAAGCTACATCTGCATATAATAGTTTAGTGAATATATCAATAAGAAAGTCACATTTTTAAATTATTTATGGGAGAAATCCTATGGGTATTTTAAATTTGGTACAATTTCCAATTGCAAATCAAATTAGTGATGATGTAGAAGCATTTGTAGAGCATATGCAACAGTTGAAAGGAGTAAGAAGAAAGTTGCAAGAAAGTAATGAGAAATATAAAGCAATAGCAGATGTCAAAAGAAGATCTAAGGTATTTGAAGAAGGAGAGTTGGTAATGGTTTACTTGAGGAAAGAAATACTTCCAAAAGGCACATATAATAAGTTGAAGTACAAGAAAATTTGACCATGTATGATTGTGAAGAAAATCAATGATAATGCATATGAGGTGAGTTTAGCATATAATTTTGATATATCTCCAATATTTAATGTTTTAGATTTATATTAATTCCATGTATAAGATGGTGAAGATGAAAAAAATGAAGAATTAAATTGGGAGCATCAAGTTCCAAAGAAGAAGAAAGAAAAAATAGTGCAAGTTTTGGATATGAAGATAGTGAGCACAATGCAACGGAATTATAACATGTATTTGGTGCAGTGGGAAGGATTACATCAAGAAGACAACATTTGGATTATATAATGGGAGATAAATTAGATTGATAAAGACAAATGGTAATAGTATAATCATGCCAACTCACAAAAGTTGAGTTGGTTTCAACTAGAGGAGAATAATGTAGAAAAAATAGGCCAACCTTTTGGAGGACATAACTTTTGACCCCTAACTCCATTTGAGCTCTTTCAAGCACCAAAATGATCATATCAAAAAGTTTTATTATACCCTAAGCCTTTCTATCTTCTTATATTTTATTTCAATATTTTTTGGAGGCCAAACGTGATCATCTGAGGGTCTGAAATTAACGTTTAATAAATTTTTTCAAGAATTTTCCATTTTTAGAAATTATATAATTTTAAAAATGAAAGTCAACTCCAATTGTATTTCATTTCATAATCTAATTTTAGTATTTAATTAATTTCAATAAATTTTTAGAGTTGCATGTGCTTGCATATGAAACTTACTATAAATAGAGGCTTTTTTTTAGATTTTATATTTTTTGAAGTTTTTCATGTCAAATCTAAATTTTGAGTTGAGGATTATTTAAGAATGGTTTGCATTTGTAATTATTTCAAGAAATCAATATGAATCAATTTTGAGTATTTTTTCAAGATCTTGGCCTATTGGTAATTTTTTTATTCTTGATAGTTTTTAGGTTCATTATGCCTTATAATATCCTAGAATATTATAGTGTTACCTATGATAGATATCTCAATGTCAATGACCTTCAATAAGATGTTATGCAAATAACCTCTAATAAATCCTTAGGTATTTATGACTTTACCTATAAATTCTATCAAACCTTATGGGATAATGGTGGCCCTGATCTCCATAGAGTTTAATATGAAGCGTTCTTAACCAATCACTTTAGACATTTCATAAATTAGGGAAACATAAATTTCATCCCCAAGGCAAGGGATCTTAAGGTAATTACTAATTTGGGACCCAACACTTTGTTAAATGTGTCCTAAAAAACCATAGCCAAAGGTTTAGCTCTTAGAAGTAAGCACTTACTTCCCTTAATTGTGTGAAGTGAGAAAATTGGTTTCATTCATCATAAATATACTTTTGATAATGTTCAATTCCATATGGTAAGACATGTAATTGGATAGAATATCCAACCAGAAGGCCTTATTCATAAAAATTATATTTGACAAATCCTATGATCAAATAAACTGGCCTTTTATTGTAGGTATGTTACAGGGATTAGGGTTTGGCCCCAAGTTTTTCAATTTATGAATATGTTTTTTAGGATGTTAAGGCCTACATCACCTTCTACAAATCCCAGTCTCAACATTTTCAAATCCACAAATCCATCAAACAGACTTCGCCCCTGGCCCCAACACTTTTTGTGTTGGTTGTTAAATTTTTTAGCTATCTATTAGCCAGTTATGCTTCCAAAGGTTTGGTCAAAGGGATCTCTCTACCTAGTTTAGACCGCCAGTTAATCAATGGGTACCTTTTTTATGAATCCTTCCTCACCTTACAGGGGGATGAAAGCTCTATCAAGTATGCCATGGAATGTTAAGATATTATTTGCCTTGCTTCTGGTTCATCTATATAATGGTGTAAAACCTAATTATACGACCAACATTTTTCATGCAAACCTCTTTGGCTAGAGGGATATATGTGGAAATATATCCTTCCAAGGTTTTAGTTTAAACTTTTAGGCATTCTTTTTGCTTTCAGTGCCTCTCTTGTAGAGTTGTGGTCCTATGTGGTTCAAAGAGTGGATATAAAATTATTTCTATATCACTAAGCCTTTCACCTTGGATAAAAATTTCTATATTTGTTTTAATGTGCTCACTCCTACTCATTTTTAATATGTGTATTATTGGGCTCCTTAAAATGCCTCCTATGTGAAGCTTGAAAAGCCTCTATGAGATTTTTTATGGGCTAATTTTGAAGGACACAAAGGTTTATATAAAGTCTCTTGGGCCATGTGTTGTCATCCTAAAGAGGCTGATAGGTTAGGGATTATCAACATAAAGCTTTAGGGAACCACTCTTGGTGATAAATGGATCTTCATAATCCTAGAAGGTAATGAGTCCTATAAAATTTCATTGCAACACTACATTTATCAAGGTTGATTTCTTAATAGAAAATCCTAATAAGTCATAGGATTTAAAGTGTGCTATTATCACTAGTGTCTATAAATGTAGGGGTACATTTGTCATGAAGAGTATTTGGAACTCCTATGAAAAGATTAAACATCAACTTATTTGGTTGGGGGATAGGTTTAAAAGTGGTCTTTCTCTAAACTCCTAATCAATATGGTGATCTTCCTAGCTAGCCTTTCACAATGTCCCTTTTACCATGGTCCCCTAGATCAAAATATTAAGATTCTTTAAGAAAGTTATTCTCATGATTGGTAATCTATTTTGTAAAGTCTCTAGGAACTGGCTTGTTTCGACTATGTTAAAGTCCAAATTCCATCTTAATAAGGAAGATGCAGAATCCAATACTATATTGATGATTTCCATACCTGATAAGTACTTGTAGAATATTGAAGTTTCTTCTCTCACCTTGTGGTGGAAAGACTGGTCTTGAACTATGGCCATGTCATTTTTTTATTATTAAATGGTCTCTCTAATCCCTTCATCAAGTTTGGGCCAGGAGATTTGATAACATTTAGGAGGCTCGTATTGAACCCAAAAAGGCACAATTATTTTGTTGTATTTTTTTAAAGGTTTTGTCCATGGGAAATCAAGTTAAGCACATGGGGGTTGTTAATCCCACTTCTCTAGCCTATCACCACCCAGAAACCATCAAACACGTCTTTTAGTTTTGACCATATGTTTAGTCATCCTACATATGGACTCATACCTTTTTTAAACCCTTAAGGCCTACAATGTTATCTTATACAATGGATCTACTAGGGGACTCCACCTTATTACCTAAAATATATAATATATTTTGGTAGATTTTTTGTATTGATATTTTATTTTAGATTTAGAAATCTATAAGATCAAGCATGTTTTAATAATGAGATTATGGAAAAAAACATTTAGTGACTAATAAAGTTGTTTTGATTACTAATGTTACCCTCTAGAATCAAAGTCATAAAAATATGGTTTGGATTGAGCTTCATCATTTACAAGTTCTCTTAGACCACTAGGCGAATGATTCTTGTGTACTCATCCATTAGCCCCCTAATCTTGTAACTCATCACTCCCCTTTTCTGGTTTATAATCATGAAGGGAGATGCCACCACTCTCATAGTTAGATGTGTCAAAATTAGAGGATATCCTCTCGTCACTCTTAATGGCCATCTACTCTTAGAGGATCTGATAAAATTAGATATAATGGTGGTGGAGGGGTTGAGGCCTCCTTCGCATGATAAGTTTCCACATTTGTAGCTAGCCATCTCTCCTTCCTGCCAAGATTTGTAAATGTAGATTGATGTTCAAACTAACCAATAATATGATGGTTGGGACCCTCTCCCTATGGATGAAGATCCTACAACATAAGATGGCTAGGTATTGAAGCCTCAAAACCGTCTAGCTCTACCTCCTATAGATGCCATGTTTTAAGATGTTGCTTAGTGTGTTCCTTTATGATTGTGTTATTTCATTATTATTATTATTTATTTATGTGAACTTGAGTTAATTTAACTATGGTTATCGATCAAGTTTTGGTTATCTATTTTGGACTTTGGTTTGTCCTAAGACTTTTTTAGCTCAATTTGGTACTCAGGGTGTGACTTTTCCACCTTTTTCTTATGACTAGTGTTGTACTATTAGTTTTTCCCTTAAATTAATAGAAGTGATTTTTAATCTAAAAAAATATTATTTTAAGTTATATGGATTAAATATTATGAAATCACAACTATTTAAAATAATTTTATAGTAACTAGATAGTTGTTTGTAGCTTGAACACAATGACATCCTCTACAAAATGATCATTTATATCTTTTAGATATACCACTTTATATATGAATATAAGATGGTTGTGAAGTTTAATCTTAATTAATTAGAGAAAAAATTATGATATTAATATGCATTGGAATTATAAAATATAACACATTATATAAACATTAAAATACTAGTAAAAAATTAATTGTAATAATTGTAACATTAAGTACAAGAAGAAATATTTCATCTTTAAAATCAATTCAAGATAACTATCAGTAGTCGTTGATATCACACTCTCCTTAAACCACACATATAATCTATAGATAAAAGCCTTTAAAATTTTCCAATATTATCTAACCTAATTATCCTACAATCCGTAAAATCATTGGATGAAGTTTGAAACCTCATTTAAATAGACACACCACATGTGACTGATACATCTTTTATTTTAATTATATTTGGAGTAAATGGTAAGGGTAAAATAAATAAAATCATTCATTAAAAGTTATGATGATGTAATAAATGTCCTTTTGATACTTTAATAGTGCATGGTGTTATTGACCATGCTTTAAAATTGTATGAAAAATGCACTTTAATAGGTAATGATTTTAGTACCTAGGATTCATCTGTATGTATGATTATCCTTCAATCATGTAT
>JARHVA010003022.1:1480000-1482500 GCA_037957365.1 Torreya grandis | reverse complement strand
AAGTGCTCTAATGCAAATTTCGAGGATCAATATGGACGCACTCCTCTTCACATGGCTTCTATTTAGGGTCAGGCACATATGTATCAAATGTTTCTTCAATACGGTGCTAAGCTAGATGCCCAAAATGAATGTGGAAGGACTCCTCTTCACATGGCTTGTCTGAATGGTCACGCAAATGTGTCTCAAATGCTTCTTAAACATGGTGCTAGACTAGATGCTTGAGATAATGACAACAAGATAGCCCTGCACTTTGCCTTTTGAAAGAGAGAAACATGCAGTTTTAGATGTGCTTATGAAACATCCACATATCCCTAAATTAGTCAATTTAAAAGACAAAGAAGGAATCAACCCTTTAGATATAGTCATTGCCAACACAGATACAGATATAGAATTATTGGCAAAGTTGTTATCAAAGTCAAAACAACTAGAAGCTTATTTTAATAAAGTGGATCGAGAACATCTCCTACATCAATCTTTACTAAATGGTCATGTAAATATTATGGAAAATTTGTTTGACATTGGAATAAAGCTATCAGATGGTGATTGTGATGACGAAGGAAAAAGTGCATTGGTAGATGGCTTATTCCTCTACTACTTTCTCAAAAGTTGCTTCAATAGTGACACTAAAGAGTCTAGTGATATCATGCCTGCAATGGCAAGTGTGAGATGTGACATTTTGAAGCTAGAAAACCAAATCCCTCTCTTCCTTCTCCAACAAAGAGACAAATCTCTGAAGATAGACAATGAGATTGAACAACACTTTCTCTCTCAAATAAATATGTTGTCTTCATTTCAAGTATGTCACAATTTATCTATTAAAGAAGAGGGGGAATAACATCTACATGGATGCATGCACAAATATGTCTCTTCCTTCCTGGAAATTGAGAAAGATCAAACAGTTGGGACTCTGCCCACATTGAGTCAGAAGATTAGAACCATGTTGAGAGACATGGTTACGACAGCGTGTGGTATTTTCTTCCCTCATCTAATCTTGAGTGGTCGACAATATTTTCTCAACAAATATAATGTGGTAGAGGTGGCAAAGGCCAGGTTTTTCATTCAAATCATTTAAAAGGGTTGAGCAAGATTAGATTCGATAGATGTGTTTTCTTTGGGCATAGGGCATGTAAATCTCATAGCTACAATGGATCTGGGGCTCATCTATGACATTTCACCTCATGATTATATTGAATTCCTCTACACTCTCAAATACACCACCAAACAAATTGGTATTCTCGTGGACAACAAATCTAAGGGCTCCTTTTTTTTTGATGTAGCAGAAGATTCAACCATTCTTCCTTCTTAGTGCTCTTCAATTTCACAAACTTAGTTCAGGTAAAAATAAGAACATTTGCCAATGTAGGGAGCACCACTATAGTGTATATATGCAAGTAAGGAGCCCTGTCATCATGAAAGTAAGTATGGATCCAAGGAAGCTAAACTTCACAAAGAAGAATGAGAAGTTAAAATTGGAGGAGGTGAAATTGAAAGGTCTAGAGAAATAGTGTGAAAATGTATCCAAGGTGGGACACAAGAAATTCATGGTCTGATTGCCATACGATGGGAAGGCAACTAAGGGAAGAATTGACTATGCTTATAAATTAATCCCATGTACTGTGAGCATGATAGATACTAGCCCATGCCCTCTTCTTTATTTATGTAAAGAAGCCAAAGGATTGGCCATCTACACTTTTGGGCTGTACTTATCATGGAGAAGATGGTCATGGGTCTTCCAAAATTCAACCAGAAGCATGTAGGTACCTATAAAGGTTGTGCCATGGAATCTAAAGAAGTACTTGAGAGGTTCAAAGAGTTTAAATCTCAGGTAGAAAACTTATCTGGGAAGAGAATCAAGGTTTTGAGATTCAATAACAAAGGGGAGTACACCTCTTAAGAATTCCATAACTTTTGCATTGAATCAAGAATTAAGAGGGAGTTTTGTGTCCCTTACAACCCTCAATAGAATGGTGTTGCAGAAAGGCAGAATAGATCTATTATAGAAGCTGCCAAAGCTTTGATAATAAGTTCTTCTCTATGAGAGAAGTTTGAGGTGAAATCCCTTGATAAAGAGCTCTTCTTTATAAGAGAATTTAGAGGTGAAATCCCTTTATAGCAAGTTCTTCTCTGTGAGAGAAGTTCGAGGTGAAATCCCTTGATAGCAAGTTCTTCTCTATGAGAGAAGTTCGAGGTGAAATCCCTTGATAACGAGTTCTTCTTTATGAGAGAAGTTTGAGGTGAAATCCCTTGATAGTGAGTTTTTCTCTGTGAGAGAAGTTTGAGGTGAAATCCCTTGACAACGCATTCTTCTTTATGAGATAAGTTCAAGGTGAAATCCCTTGATAGCGAGTTCTTCTCTATGAGAGAAGTTTGAGGTGAAATCCCTTGATAGCGAGTTCTTCTCTGTGAGAGAAGTTTGAGGTGAAATCCCTTGATAATGAGTTCTCTATGAGAGGAGTTCGAGTTGAAATTCATTGATTATAAGTTATTTTATGTGAGAGAA
>JARHVA010003022.1:1452500-1475000 GCA_037957365.1 Torreya grandis | reverse complement strand
ATTTAAACAAAGATGAACATGTATAGTTGTAGCATGTAGTGCTAAAAAAGACATAGAAATAAATATAGATAAAAACCTTAAAGACACACACACACACACACAAACACACATATATATAGAAAGAGGAATGTGTAGTCAATGTTTTAATAATATTTTCAAGAAAACAATTGATAAAATTCATAGTGTTTAGCATGGATAAAGTTGTGTTTTATTGTTTTTGGTAAAAAACAATGTATTTGACTATGTGTTTTCAGGTCTATACCATAGGCTCTATAATCCAAACCTTTCCTAAACCTTTAGGCATGTGTTTGAAATGTGAAATATAAGAATCATGTATATACAAAAACCTCATATGTAGAATTAAAGTGCATGCAAAAAATACAATGTACATGGAATTACCACGTACATGTAATAATTTCCATGCATTTTCCATTTATTTTTAATTAAGCCATATAAACCTAAATTTATTATTCAAAATGATCTTTTATTATGGCTAAAATGATTGATTTAGAGTTTTAAGAGTTTAAAATTTATGGTTTAGGACTTAGGGTTTAGGGATTAAGGCACAAGGTTTATGCTTTAGGGTATATAAGGTCCAATAACAAAGGTAGTTAGGTATAAATTGAGATCCTTGAACCCATTTATTACTAAAAAATATGATTTTGGGCTCAGTTATCCCCTAAGTAATCATAGATTGAGCTAATTAGTTAATTGGGCAAATGACTGATGTGATTTGGGCCAAATTGAGCCTTATGAACCTAATTTTTATTTTAAAGGACATTAATTGGGGCTAAATCGATTGGTATAGTATTTTGGATTTACACTTTAGGGTTTAACATTTAAGGAATAGGGTATAGGGTTCAGGATATAGGGTGTATTGTCCAATCATGAAGGAAATTAAGGATAATTTGAGATGTTTAAACTTATCTATGCCTATAGAATGTAATTTTGGGCACAATTAGCCTTGATATCATCATAAATTGAGCCATTAAGTCAATTAGGAAAATAATTAATGTGGTTTGCATCGAATTGAGCCCTAGATGAACATAAATAATACACTAAAGGTTGTTATGTAGTGTTAATTTGATTGGTTTAAGGTTTAGGGTTTACGATTTAGGGATTAGGTTTTATGGCTTAGGGTTTAGGGCTTAAGGTATATAAGGTTTATGTTTTAGGGTATAAGGTCTATTCATGAAGGAAATTAGGACCAAATTGAGCCCTTTTATCCTTTTTATGACTATAAGATGTAATTTTCGGTTCAATTGACCCCCACATCATCACAAACTGAATAGATTAGTTAATTAGGGAAATGAGTGATGTGATTTAGCCCAAATTGATCCATGTGAATCTATTTCTACTCTAAAGGATGTTAATTGATGCTAAATTGATTGGTTTAAGGTTTAAGGTCTAATCATGAAATTAAATGAGAATAATGTGAGCTACTTGAGCCTATTTGTGACTATAGAATGTGTTTTTGGGTTTGATTAGCCCCCATGCCATCATACATTGAGTGAATTAGTTAGTTATTATAGTTAGTGGTGTGGTTTGGACAAATTAAAGCTATTTGAACCAAATTATTAATCTAAATAATGGTAATTAGAGATTAAATGATTTGTTTAGGGGTATAATAGTTTATGATTTAGGGTTTAGGGTTTTTATATGGCTTAAGTTTTATCGATTAGGGTTTAAGGTTTAGGGTATAGCACATAGGGTTTAGGTTTAGGTTATAGGGTTTAGGGTTTAGGTTTTATGGCTTAGGGTTTAGGGCATAGGCATTGGAATTTAGGTTTTTAGGTTTAGGGTTTAGAGTTTAAGGTTTATGGTATAGGGTTTAGGGTTTAGGGTTTAGATTTCAAATACACAACAAAATTTGAGGACAACTTAAGTTTTTTGAACCCATTTGTGAGCATAAAATGTGTTTTTTATTCAATTAGCCCTCATATCATCACATATTAAGTGAATTAGTTAATTAGGGTAGTTAGTGGTGTGATTTGGGCTAAATTTATCCTTATGGCCTTAATTATTAATCTAAATGATGATAATTCTGGCTTAAATGATTAGATTAGGGTTTTAATAATTTACAATTTATAGCTTAGTGTTTATAGGTCTTAGGGTTTAGGTATTATAGATTAAAATTTAGGGTATAAAAGCTATAAGGTTTAGGGTATGGGGTTTAGGGATTAGGGTTTAGGGCGTAAGGTTTACAAATTAGGGTATAAGTTATAGGGTTTATGGTTTAGGGCTTAAGGTTTAATGTTTAGGGTATATTGTGTTACAAGGTTTAGGGTCCAACTGAGAAGTCCCAATTGAGGATAATTTTAGTTGCTTAAATCTATTTGTGAGCAAATAATGTGTTTTTGGGTTCCAATAGCCCGCTTGTCATCATAAAATGAGTAAATACTTAATTAGGGTAGTTAGTGGTGAGATTTTAGTCAAATTTATCACTATAAAGCTAATTCTTAGTCAAAATGATGGCTATAGGGGCTTAAATGACTAGTTTAGGTTTTAACATAAGTTTATGATTTATGTTTTAGGGTATCAAGGGTTTTGGGTTTAGGTATTAGGGTTTAAGTTTTAGGGTGTAAGTTATATGATATAGGACTTAGGAATTAGGGCTTACGGTTCATGGTTTACAATTTAGGGTATATGGTTTAGGGATTATGGCTTAGGTCTTAGGGTTTAAGGTTTACAATATAGGGTGTAGGTTTTAACATCCAATTATGAAGGAAATTGAGGAAAATTTGAGTTTTTTGAACCAATTTGCAGGCACATAGTTTGTTTTTGGTTTTGATAAACCCCCATGTCATCACAAATCAAGTTAATTAGTTAATTGGGGTAATTATTTGTGGAATTTAGGACAAATTTATTCTTATGATCCTAATTATGAGTCTAAATAACGGTAACTGGGCTCAAATGACTGGTTGATGATTTTAAGAGTTTATGATTTAGGGTTTAGGGTTTCTAGGGATTTGGGTTTAGGGATTAGGGTTTAAGGTTTAGTGATTAGGGCTTAGGGCTTACAATTTAGGGTATGGGGTTTATGTTTTATATTCTAGGGCTTAGGTTTTAAGGTTTACAGTATAGGGTGTAGGGTTTAGGGTCAAAATATGAAGGAAATTGAGGATAGTTTGAGCTTTTTGAACCTATTTGTGAGCACGAAATGTGTTTTTGAGGTTATATTATCCCAATGTCATCATTAGGTAGAGTGAATTAGTCAATTGGGCTAGTTAGTAGTGCAATTTAGACCAAATTTATCCCTCTAAACCTAATACATAGTTTAAATGATGGTAATTAGGGCTCAAATAATTGTTTTAGGGTTTTAAGATTTTATGATTTATGGTTTAGGTTTTATAGGGATTTGAATTTAAGGATTAAGATTTATGATTTAGGGTTTAAGGTATAGGTTTTAGGGCTTATGGCTTAGGTCTTAAGGTTTAAAATTTAGCAAATAGGTTTTAATGTTTAAGGTTTAGGGCTTAAGGTTTAAGGTTTAGGGTATAATATGATACGTGGTTAAGGGTCTAATCTTGAAGGTTGTTGAGGATATTTTGAGTTTCTTGAACTTATTTATGAGCAAATAATGTGTTTTTGGGTTTGATTAACCCCTATTTTATCATATATTGAGTGAATTATTCAATTTGGGTTGTTAATGTTTCCATTTGGGCCAAATTCATCCTTGTGAACCTAATTCTTAGTCTAAATGACGGTAATTAGGGATTAAATGATTGGCTTACATTTTTAAGAGTTTATGATTTATAGTATAGGGTTTTTATGGATTCAAGTTTAGAGACTGGTGTTTAAGTTCTAGGGTTTAGGTTATAGGATTTAGAGTCTATGGTGTATGGCTCAGTGTTTATAATTTAGTGTATAGGGTTTAAGGTTTAGAGTTTAGGGTTTAGAGTTTGAGTTTTAAGGTATAGGGCGTTATATGGTTTGGGGTCTGATTATGAAGGAAATTAAGGATAGGTTGATTTATATGAACCTATTTATGACCACATATGTGTTTTTGTGTTTTATTATCCCCCATGTCATTATAATTGAGTGAATTAGTCAATTGGGTTAGTTAGTGTTACAATTTGGGCCAAATTTATCCTTGTGAGCCTAATTCTTAGTCTAAATAATGGTAATAGGTGATCAAATGATTATTTTAGGATTTTAAGAGTTTATGATTTATGGTTTAGGATTTATAGGGCTTTAGGTTTAGGGATTATGTTTTAAGGTTTAGGGTTTAGGGTTTAGGTCTTAGGGATGTGGGATTAGGGCTTAAGGGTTTATAGTTTAGGGTATAGGGTTTATATTTTATGGTTTAGTGCTTATTATTTAAGGTTTAGGGTATATGGTGTAGGGTGTAGATATAAGGGTTTAGGTTTAGGGATATTTCTGCATATACCTAATATTATGTATGTGGTATTATTGCATATATAGTATTATTGCACATGAAATCTTTATACTATTATAAAAACAAAAAATGTAAGGTCAATGTCATTCTTTTAAATTAAGAGTTTTGACCCCTATGTAATCTAATCTAGTTTATTTTGCATATGTTGCAGGTCTTTTTTTAATAATCTAATGTATATCCCCACCCTCAAATGTAGAAAACTTTGTCTACTAATGGTTGACTAAAGAGTGCATGTCTATTTTTTACTGATTTATTCATTGTCCCCACTTAGTAATATACATCAAGTGAGTCTATTTTTTAATACTCTGAATATTGTCCTGGCCCTCAAAACCTAACAAATTTTTACAATCCTAGGTGATGGATTTCATAATAGTAAGAATAAAAAGTTAAAACATAAAATATCAAAGGAATTATTGAGAAAATTGGTTCAAATCTACATACAAAAAAGAGCCAAAAACATAACAACAACAACAACAACAACAATAATAATAATAATAATATACTCACTATATATTTCTTTTTTTGCATATAATTCCATACGGGAGTAAAAATATATAGGAAAATCATTCATATATTTGGGGAGATAAAATATCCACCATAATCTCTATAAATCTCTTTATTTAACTTAAACTAACAAACCCAAATAAATGTGAATATATTTTTATTAACAATATATTTCATTAAGTAATAAATCTAACCACAATCTATTAATGTATTATTGTTAACCAAACAATAATTACATTATACACTAATAATGTTTACACAATACCTCAACATTCACCCCCTTGTAAACATTATTGATCATATATACACCCCCTTAATTTGATCATGAGGAGAATATACATCTTTAAGAATTAGCCTAAACAGAATTATAGGCCAATGCATACTTTTAGGTCTGCATACTACTATTATGATCTTGCTACACATGACTACTACTATGTGAAAGAATGCATCTTATATTTACTTTACATGAACGTAAGTACATGTCACTGGTGAATCATCTCCATAAAGAAGTAAGGTAGTCATGGGCTCTTTGTAGTTAGCTACCCTTCTATACAACTATTATACACATTCCATTATATCTACACTCTCCCTTTTATCCAAATATCAGAGGATGTATAAAAAATTAGGGGAATGAAAAGACACACAACTTTGAAAAGGAAATATCATGAAGAATAAATCCTCATTATCATATGATGTAACCTCTATTAATATTTTCTACCATTCAAATAAAAATAGCATAGATGGTCTCCACTGCCACTAAAGAAATGTCCTTGGCATTAGTTGATTTGGTGTAGAGCACACATCACTAAAAAAATAAAAAATCACACCACACAAAATGTCACCAAAACATCTAGGCCCCATCATTGGTGACTGATGAGAGGATCTGAAACCTCCAGCCTCTGTTTCCTCCTTCCTCTAGTGTTTCCACTACATACTCAACCAATATCTCGATGAAGCTTAATTATATGTCACATTGAATGGAATGGGGTCTCCCCCACAAGACTAACACATTTTAAATTTGATTCAAGATGTTCCATACAAGTGATAAAACATCTTTTTATAATTTTGATTTTGACAATATGGTGATACACAATAAAATGACTCATAATCAAATCAACTTGAGACTTTGACAATAAACTTATAACATAAAGTCTATTAAAAAACATGGTTTTATAAACTTAACACCATACCCTAAAAACATAAAACCAAAAACACTAAAATTTTAAATCTAATATAAATATCTACACTCATGAAATATCTAAAAAGACTATTAGAATATAACTATGAGTTGACAATGCACATAAATCATATGTAAAAAAGCAGGTGGATGGAAACTTGTAGATATAAACATGACATGGAATTGAGTTAGTAATATATGAAATTGCCTAGTAAAGAAATGTGCCCTCCTGGTAATGGATCTTCTAATGAAAACTTATTCTTGGCAAAGCTAGTGATCAAACATGCATATTTAAAGATGTTTCAAGCCAATACAGATATATTAAGGTGATCTACCACAAGATAATATAGGTAATTAGGATTACACAACATTCACATGTGGGCAGAGTTTTTAATTGGTGTGTTGGATAATAATGACTCATATTTTGTAGAGAAGCCTATGTAACTAAATTGGATATGTCATGTTAAACTAGCATAATGTTGTGCTAGATTGACTAGATCTTTCTGTTGGCATAGAGAACATATATTCTAAAAATTCACTAAGTATAATCCTTATTGTTGATCATCACATTCACTAAAATAATTAATTCCTCAAGTCTTTATGCTACACCTTAAGAATAGAAACACTTATAAACTATGAAAACTTAATCCCAAATAGACTAATATCAAAGTGTTTGACAAATTATTTTTGGTCATTCACAAGGGCTACATAAATTAAAATTTAATTTAAATAAAATAAATATATTTATATAACAAAATACAAATGTGGTTTCAATAAAGAAATTGATCTAGGAAACACTTTAGGCAACAATTCAGGGGATAGTTCTACCCTAATTGGTGGTAGAACTTTCGAGAGCCATAACTTTTGAAACATATCTCCATTTGACTTCCCATTCAAACCATTGAAAATATAAAAAGGAGGAGAACATGATGATATGGAACTAAGCTATCATTGGAGGGTTTTATCCCCCCAAAAACCAATGGAGGTTCCCATAATTTTAATTTTAATAGTGTTGTCTAAAAATAGAAAGTTTCTAAAAATAATAATTTCTCAAATTTTGTGTTGTTGTAAATCATTGAAGTCAAACCACTTCATTTCCATTGATATTGGTGACTTTTAACATCCTCTTCTTTCCTTCAAAATTTGTATAAAAATATATGTAGCTCGAGAAGGGGATTAGACATCTCTTCCTAGAGATAAGTGTATGTTTTCTATAATTTTTTGAGAAATAAAACATCTCTTCCCAGAAATAACATTATATGATTGTGTTATTTTGTTTTCTTGAATTCTATTTCAACTAAAACCTTTGAGCTTTAGATCATAAACATCCCACTCTATTACCATATGATAAAAATGGTTTAGATTTGCATAATAAAAAGTGTTAAACACACAGAGAAATGTTTAACACAATATTATTATGCTCACTATATATTTCTTTTTGTTGCATATAATTCCATATGAGAATAAAAATATATATTACAATCATTCCTATATTTGTGGAGATCAAATCTCCACCATAATCTCTATAAATCTCTCTATATAACTTAAACTAACAAACCCAACTAAATATGAATATATTATTATTAACAATATATTATATTAAGTAATAAATCTAATCACAAGCTATTAATGTATTATTGTTTACAAAATAATAATTATGTTATACATTAATAATGTTTACACAATACCTAACCAATTATAAGTGAAGAGAGAAAAGTAAAGGAAGCAAATGTAAAATCTTCATGCAAGTAAGTGTATTATCCCTAATGAAATGAATGTCAAAAAAATTGATGAAATTAAAAATGAGAATATGCCAAATTCTATAATTACACTTATCAATTCTAATAGTACACCAAATTATAATGTAAGTCCACATTTAAATTTTAAGGTCTTTCATTTTGGTGATGATGGTAGTACCCATGATGATGTATATTTCATTGAAAAACCAATTGGTGAATGTAAGAATTAAGAAAATAATATTTGAAACACTCTCAAATGAAAAAACTAGTAATGAAGAAAATAATATACAAAACCCAACTCAATCAGATTTACCACTATAAACACCTATTGTTATTTTGAAAAGAACACCCATTTATTTAATTGAAATTGATGAAAATATTTTGAAACCAATGCCTGAAAAATATTCGAGTGCCATATGAGAATAAAAGTTGAAATTTTTTGGAACTTACAATTTGAAAAATAAGAAGAAACTCAAATATGAAAATTATTTATTACATTGATGAAAGTGCTTAAGATGAGACCTGAAATGAGCACCCTAGGACTAATAACATATAATATTGATGGTGTAAACAAGGGAATTGTTGAAATTTTTGATAATGCATACCATCAAGTAGGTATGCAAAAACTTGCAAAAGATGGTAACATTGCCCAATGAATTATTACAACTAATGTGATAAGTTTTCAAATAAATAATAAATTATTGATTAGACAAACAATCTAAGCATTTCACATAAATAGAAAAGCACAAATGAAAGTAATTGGGAAATGTAGAAGAATTGATGTTGCTGATTACAATGACTTGTGGGTGGTCTCTAATAGACTCCCATAAAAAAACAAGGATATAATCAATGCCCTAAAAAAATTATTTCATAAATTGGGAAAGATAACACAAGGGTGTCACCTAATATTAGAGATGTAGTAAAAATAAGAGTTGGTTCCCATAACCATGAAGCACATCCCTTTTTTTTTTTTAGATATGACTCAAACACAATTGTAGTTATAATTTTGTTAAAATATCTAATGATTTATATTAGACAAATATATTTTCAAATGGTCAAACCCTTATGTGTGAAAATCAATCACACACACAACTTGTTGTCATAGGTAACATGTTGAATTTTTTATGCATTATAATATTTTTTGTCATGCTCATTATAATTTTCATACTGACAATAATTTATTTGATCCTTTTTTTTTTAAATATGAGATGATCAATTTTTTACAATAGGGAATGTTTGTGTGGAACTTACAACATTTGTGTTGGATTGCCAGAATTGAAAAATTATACCCACAAGGAGAATACACATGAAATTGAACAAGAATTGGTAGGTTGTAATAAATATAAATATATGAAATAATAAATAAAATATGGAAAGGAATATAATATGTGAAATCTTATTAAATAAAAAATACCTATTTCTAAATTTATGGAAAAATTTAGGGAGGAAATTGTATGAGTATGCAAGGCAAACACACAAAGCTCAATGGATAGATAAATAATTCAAGTTAAGTAAAAACACATTCCCACTTGGTACTATTGGTTTAGTAGTTAAATTTGTATATAATTACACATTTAAACCAAAAAGATAGGTTGAGTCAATATACTACAATTTAGTATAGGTTTCCCTTTTAGTGGATATAGCATTCATGTATTCACCTAACGGTACAAAGTATGATCAAAAAATATTAAGGGGCTACCGCTTCTATGCCAACAATGATTGAACATATTATTTAGAGTATGTGAAATGTTATTTTTATATGTTTTATGTAAATTTGAGTGAAAAGAACAATACTTTCTATCAACATTATATTTATTCAAATAACTACATGTCATAATTTAAGAATGTACAAATGTTTTACTATATGAGAAGGATGGATATGACCACTAGTGTATAACATATGTGTAATTTTACTAAAGCATGAAATGTAAAAGGGGATAATAATAGTAAAATAGCACGTGTTGAAAGAGTGATTAAAAGAGAGGAGTTGAAATTTTATGAGGTTTTTGGTTTGACAGATGTAAAAAACATAGTTGAATGGTGTAATGAAAATATGTGCCATGGTGCTCAACAAAAGTCCATTGTTCATAGATATTTCTGGCTAATAGAGGATGAATAATTAGTAAGATATGAAGATTTTATGATAGTAATAGGATCAATTGAGTTACACTCATTTCATATCTAAAACATAGGTTCTTGGATGGCTCATACGATGCACATGGCATGTTTTTATTTTGAATTCAAGTAAATTATTTGAAAGGAGTGCTAATCAAAATAATAGGTGGATGGATTGAGTTGTAATGCTCTAGTTCCAATTGACACTTATCAGGGTCCATTAGCATTACAACTTACATATCCAACATCATCACATGACTTTGACCATGAATTTAATCTAGTAAGACTAGGTACCATATATTTAACATGTTTTCCATTTACTAAAATTGGTAAACACATCAACAAACCATGTTATTAAATCACGTTGTCTTTTTATGTATGACATGTTTATTTAATTATTGAAAATGAGGATAACAAGGATGGGACATACTACTACTTGTGCTAATTTGTAGAGGAAAAATAGAAATTGACTTCTATGGTCAAAGAAAGGGAAAACATTCATTATCTCATTAGGTATGTGTTAGTTACTAAAGCCTGGAATCGATAATATCCTATAAAATTCAAATGTATGGTTGTTTGAAGACTACAAAGTACACATGAATATATTCAACTATTTAAATTTGTTTCTTGTAACAAATGTTCAATTACACAAATATCAGGTAAGTCATTAAAAAGAACTTTATAAAAGTTTTTTGAATATGATCATGAAGCAATTATTTCTATTATGAATAATAAAACCAATCCTAGTGGTTCATTGTATTGAACTCTAAATGTGTGTTGACTTCTCAAATGCAAATGTGTTTAATTATAACAAATTTTATTTATTTCTTAGGTATTACATATAAATTTCAATTTAAATACATATTAAAATATTTTTTATTGGTTAGTGGTGCCGAAGTAGCTTCCACATTTATGTGGTTGGCACCATTATTAGAGAATTCCATATTCTCTAAACTAAGAGAAACTTTTGGTTTGTGTAGATGATTGACTATTTTTCATTATCTATGGAAATGTCATCATGAGGCTAGAATGGGTGCTTGGTATCCTAATCAAGCATACTCAAATGCCAAGAATACAGTCTTAGAGGTAACTCTTTACCCCTAACATGGTGGTAAAGTTATTTTTAATCATGAGGTCCTCAAGATAAATATCTCCAATTATATCTTGTATCTTACATCTAGGTAAGTGCCATCTTAGGGATAAAATGAGTGCTCTGTCTCCTAATTGAGCATACTCATATTCAAATAATATGGTCTTAGAGTTTAATATCCACCCATGACATAGTGGTGATTCCACTTTTCAACCATAATACCCAAAAGATAGAGATCTCCAACTATGGCCTACATCTTGACAACATTTGATTTTTTAAAAAGTGATGAATTTCAAGGTGGAGGTCCTAGTTTAAAAGTGATGAATTTCATGATCATACCATATTTGGTTTTTAAATGTTTAATAGAATAATTATATTCTAATTTCAATGTTATTTTTAGAGTCACAGGGAATGTTATAGGTAAATTTTGGTATGTGAATTCCAACTCTAAAGAAAGAGGTCACTTAACTTATGCTTATGTCTTGGTAAATGTTGATATTATTAAGGAACTCCTTACTTAGATGGAATTGAAAGTTACAAATAGAATATGGGTATAGTCCCCTTACTATGAAGGCTTACCTTTTAGATTTTGTAGATGTATTCAAATAGAGTATTTAGTTAATGATTGTTTGAGTATCAAATTCAAAAAAAAAGGAATTCATGGTGGAAGGATGATAGTCTATAACATATTATGGCTCAAGTTGCTAGTGAGAGTGAGGATGAGAGCTTAGTATTGAATTAAACAAATACAAATTCTAAGGAAGGGATGGAGGATAGAGAAACTACTAATAAGGAGGAACCGAAATTGATGGAAAGTGTGGAAGGAAGAAATAAGGTCAAGAGTACTCCAAATTTAATTGTGAAAGAAAAATCATGGAGGAAATGCAACAAAGGGAAGTAGTGGTTCGAAGCTTTGTGATTAACATTGATGCAAGAGAAGATTCATTGAGATAGACGCACTATTGATGGAAAAATGAAAGATCCATTTTTGAATCAAGATTTAGGTAAGAATCTTGAAATATCTATCCCCATATTGCCAGATCCTAAGGAGAGGGGAGATTGGAAAGTTGTGAGCACTAGAAAAAAAAGTAAAGGAAAAAATGATTTGAAACCTCTTACATGTCTCTCATATCTCAAAAAGAAAACCTTATGAGATATATTTTGTAGTAGCATGTTTAGCTTTGGATTTAGTGTAGGGAAATAGTAATTGCTATAAATCTTCACTTGTGACACTATTTGTCATACTCTTTAGTTGTTTTTTGGATGTGTTTGAAATTTTTTGCTGATGTAATTGTTTATCTTGGCTTTTAGGACTTTTCAACTTGTTTTTTTTTTGGGTCAAATTCTTGGCTTGAAAAAAAACCTTTCTTTACCAATAATAATAAAAATGTAATATAAATAACATCCTTAACATAATGATTAACCTAGTTTTTATTTTATAAAAAAATAAAAATAAATGATTTTAATTTGAGTATATATAAAAAAATTATTTATAAAAATACAGAATTAAGAACTATCAACATAGATATGTTGTAGCAACAAGATAAAGTGATAATCAAATAGGCTATGCAACGCAAGAAAAAATAGATATAAAATGAAAAATTATTTCGTTATATACCATTTTAGATAGTTTCAAACTTATTAAATTTTGATGTGGGAAAATTCTTGTTTAATGTTTTTACACTAATGATAATGTATTTGTGCAATAAAACATTGTAATAGATGGAAACCAACACACCTTAAAACATGACCACTATTTTTTTAATTGATAGTTTTGTGTAAAGAAAAATATCTCTCTAAGGGATTAATTTTAACACTTGGCTAGGATAACAAATCCATATCAATGATTTCAATTAAATTACAAGGCAATATAACTTGTTGTGATTACTTAGCATTCTCTCGATAAGAGTATATGATGTATTTCTGAATACATAGACCACAAATGTCAATGAGTGATTTCTCAATTATAAATGCCAACAAACATGATAAAGTAAGTCATGTTCGAAATGAAGAAAAATTTGCAAAAGCACCAATTTTAAGGGAGGTGTATTCAAAATATATAATTCATTTTCATAATCCCTTAGTTCCTAAACAGTAGAGAATGATAACAACTCATGAGGATAACCTCCATTACCATGTTCAAATCATGATAGAATAGAATAAAAATTCCTCCAAGTTAAGATCCAATTAATAGTACATTAACTTTTAAAAATTTATAGTAATAAGTGAATACCACTTTTTAGACCTAAACTTGATACTAAAATTTTATTAGAATGAACACAAATTAGAACTAAATTATCCACCTATAGTCATGAGGTTGCCAATCCTTTTTTTTTTTAATTAAGTAAAACAATCTACCAAAACAAATCCAATTACTTTATTCAAAACAAAAAGATGTTAACCATATTTGGAATAACCTTAACATTCAACTACTTTCTTAAAAAATTCTTTCCAAGAACCAACCAACCTCTAGTTCACATTATATTAATTGTAGTCAAGGGAGTTGATTACAATATTATTTTATGGTAATGATCATATCACAATGGGTTCCATGAGATCTAATCCTTTTTGAAATAGTCATAGTCATAACAAAGTATTTATCAAAAATTATTTTTATGATAATTAGATAGTATTCACTTTGTGGTTATAATTTTAATTTGAGTTTCTACAAGGGAAAATTTTAGAGACTATTTATAGCCAAAAGGTTATAAGTAGGTTTTTTTTTGAAAATGGCTATTTATATGAAAATATACATAAGTCAAATATCCTCTATTTTCTACAATTTTATAGTTTGGCAGTCAGATTCACTTTATAGATTATTCTTAATCCTATTTTAGGACACAAATTCCCTAGAGTTATTATACATGTAGGGATCTGATTCACTAAAAAGTTATATGACACATTTATAGGTTAGTCTAAAATCTTCAGATGTGTGTGTAATAATAATAATAGTAATAATAATAATAATAATAATAATAATAATAATAATAATAATAATAATAATAATAATAATAAAATGTTTTGAGTATTCTTGGGCACCACATGCTCTTTCTTGTATATGGATTTTAATAACTAAAAAATTTAATAATAAATAATTTAAAAACTTAATGTATATTTTATTTCTAGAATTGAATGTGGTGCAAGTGGAATTAAAGATACAAGGACTGAGGTTTATATCTTATCCTATTTTTTAGTGAATTGGCTCTAGCATATTCAGGGGTCCGGTGAAAAATTTAATGTTGGTCCAACATCTCAATCACAGGATTAACATAAGTTTCTCAAATACATATGTGACAGTTTCATAATGTTTCTTGTCATCTATGCAATATATTAGCAGAAGTGAACCTCTAGTTATCATAATATTGGGATGAAAGGTTAGAAATGAAGGTGAAAATAATTTCTAAGCTATTTTTTTGGTTAATGAAAATGTAATGTATGGATTTATGTAATGAATCTAAAAACTATCAAGACAGATAAATTACCAATAGGCCAAGATCTTGAAACAATATTCAAAATTGATTCATACTGATAACTTGAAATAATTTTAAAACCAAACCATGCTTAAATAAGCTTCAACTTAGAATTTAGATTTGACATGCAAAAATTCAAAAAACTAAAATCTAAAAAAAGTGTCTATTTTTAGCAGCCACTATTTATAGTAAGTTTCAGATGAATTTGCATGTGACTCTAAAAATCTCTTAAAATAATTTAAATACCAGAACTAACCTATGGTATGAAATTTAGCTGAAGTTGACATTTAGTTCTAAAAATATAAAAAAAATAAAAAATTCCCAAAAAATCATTAAACATTAATATCAAACCCTCAGATGATCATGTATACCCTCCAATTTTTTTTTAAATAAACTCTAAGTATATAGAGTGGCTTAGGATATAATCAAAAATTTTGAGGCAGTCATTTTGGGGTATGGAAGAGCTTAAACGGAGCTATGGGTCAAAAGATATGGCCTCTGAAAGATTGACCTATTTTTTCTACATCATTATGTTTCTTTTGTTCTGAAGATTGAGAGAAGTTTTTTGCATACACATTAATATATCTTAAAATTAATAAATATAATGATAATTTCCTTGTAAAACATTTATTTAAAATTACATGATGATGGTTTATTAATTTTTCTAGTCATTGATGCAAGTTATTAGTGAAAATGAAGCTCTAGTAGTCAAAAGATTGGGATAAGAGGTTGGAAACAAAGGGGCAAACAATTTCTAAGCTAGTTTCTATGGGATTACAACTACAAGGTATGTATTTATATTTATTTTATTTTGAAGATTGAGAGTAGTTATTTGCATGCATAGTCGTCTGTCTTAAAATGGGTAAATATAATGATAAGTTCTCTGAAAAGTATTCATTTAGAGATATTTGCTAATGGTTTATCAATTTTTATAGTCATTG
Source organism: Torreya grandis (assembly GCA_037957365.1). Classification (NCBI taxonomy): domain Eukaryota; kingdom Viridiplantae; phylum Streptophyta; class Pinopsida; order Cupressales; family Taxaceae; genus Torreya; species Torreya grandis. The sequence continues at coordinate 1,459,565 of JARHVA010003022.1, read as the reverse complement.
ATCCAAGCTATTGATGGAAGTGAAGCTATGGTAGTTAAAATAGTGGGATGAGGTGTAAATAATTTTTAAGTTAGTTTTCTTGTGATTACAACTTCAAGGTATGGATTTGTGTTTTTTTATTCTGAAGACTAAGAGTAGTTGTTTACATGCATAGTCATTTATCTTAAAATAAATAAATATAATGACAAGTTATTAAAAAAGCCTTGTTTTAAATATTCATAAGTATAATGATAAGTCCCTTGTTATTTTATAATAAATAGGTGTACTTTGGTTATGTGTGTGATTAAGACAACATGTCTATAATAGTTCTAAACTCTATTATAAAAAAACATAAGTTTATAATGGTGTCCTTTGTTATTTTATACCAAATATGTATGTTTTCATATTTTGTTTGATTAAGAGAATATATCTATAATATTTTTAAAGTCGATTATAGAGATGCATAAGTATATTTTGGTGTTCCCTAGTTGTTTTATACAAAGTAAGTGTGTTTTTGTTTTCTATATGAATAAGAGAACATGTATATAATAGTTACAAACTCTATTATAAAGATGCATAGGTATATTGTGGTGTTCTCTTGTTATTTTCTACCAAAATTATTTGAGGTATCTATAGTGTAATGAACTGTAAGTATCTAAATTGGATCAACATCTTAAATTGTTCCAACATCTTGCATAAATGACCAAAAATATCAATAATAACATCACATATATATTTGAGCAAATTCTATTAATCCCATGGGTGACGTGTTGGACCAACATTAAATTTTGCCTTGGCCCTTCAATATGTCATCACAAAATCACTAAAAAATGGGGCATGATCTCAACCATGATCACTATAGATTTAAGTCCACCTACACCATATTCAATGCTAGAAATAAAATATACATTTGGTGTGAGAATTTGGGATGTGAATTCATTTATGTCATTAACCTCTTTTAACAAAGCCTAATTTTTTAAACTTTAAAGTCTTGAAGACATAAAAATTTCAACTTACAAGTTTATAATTATTGTTTTAATTATTTATTATTATTATTTTTAGTCACTAAAACCATATAGAAGGAATAATATGTTTATTTTAATTGATTTTATAAATGTGTTAAGGACCACTTGTGACTTAGGACATAATACACTTGACGTAATAACTATACTTTGGTTAGCATAATTTGTTAATTGAAATAATAACATATTTAAAAGACCGTTATTGATTATGTATATGGATAAGATATTTTGGAAGACCTTATCATTATTGATTATGGATATGATTAAGACATTTGAAAGGTACTGTTTTGAGAAAATATCTTCAAATAAATATTTTTAGGGAACTTATCATTATATTTATTCATTTCAAGACAAGCGACTATGCATGCAAACACTTACTCTTAGTCTTTAAAATAAAAAAGACACAAGGTAACAATTTTTAAAATTATCTGCAACTATGTTTTTAACCTTTCATCCTAATATTTTTGCTACTAAAGATTCACTTCTGCCAATAGCTTACATCAATGAATAGAAAAATTGATAAACCATCATATATGTATTTGAGAAACTTACTAATGCTTGAATACATATGTATATCTATAATAGAGTTTACAACTATTATAGACAAATTATCTAAATCAAACAGAATATTTAGAGCATTTATTTTCATGCACAGTCATTTATTTTGAATTAAATAAATATAATGATAAGTTTCTTGAAAATCATTTCTTTAAAAATATTTTCTTGTCATCCTCCCTTTTCATAGTTATCTTTCCTTATGACCCCATAGTCAGTTTATGATTTATACTCTATACTCTTTTTTTTTTTCACAATTTTTTCTATACTATGTTTATTATAATAATTGTTTGGTCTTTACCACTAATTTTTTGGGAGAAATAATGGCACGTAAGATACTTATTTTAAATAATGGATAAAGAAAAAAATAAATTATATTTTTTGGTTGGTCTTTACCACATACTTATTTTTTAAAAATAAGCAACAAATTATCTCTGATAAATAATGGCATGCAATATACTTATTTTAAATAAAATGAATAAATGCAATAGAGCTTCATGATCATTTCAATGATATTTTTTACTAATCCAAAAATACGCATTTCACAGGTTTTGAGAACATACCAACATGCAAAAAGTAAAACTTAGTGCAATGAATAAATATAATGATAAGTTTCCTAAAAATAATTTATTTAAAGATATTTTCTTGCCATCTTCATTTTTCATAGTTTTCTTGCCCAATGACCCTATAGTCAATTTATACTCTATACTCTAAGTTTTTTTCACAATTGTTGCTATACTCAATTTATTATATTATCTTATTGGTCTATACCACATACTTATTTTAAATAAGTAATAAATTGATTTTCTTTATAAAACAATGACATGTAAGATACTTATTTTAAACAATGTACAAAGAACAAACTGAATAAATGCAACACATCCTCATGATCATACCCTATTTGGTTTTTAAATGTTTAATATAATAAATATATTCTAATTGCAATGTTTTGTTAATGGATAAGGTTAAGACATTTTGGCAGACCTTATTAGATATTTATTTTATTTTAAAATAACAAAAATGTTTTGAATATTTTTTTAGTTATGTCATTATTGATTTCCATAGTTGTCTTGTCCTATGACCGTGTAGTTGGTTTATACTCTATACTCTAATTTTTTGTCACTATTTTTATTTTACTTAGTTTACAATATTATATGGTTGGTCTTTACCACATAATTATTATAAGCAAATAAGAAATTGATTTCTTCTAAGAAATAATGATATGTAAGATACATATTTTAAATAATGCGCAAGGAATAAATTGAATAAATGTAACAGAGCCTCATGATCATACTATTTTTTTTTAAATGTTTAAGGTAATAATTATATTTTGGTTGGTATGGTTTGTTAATTGAAATAAAAAATATATTTGAAAGCCCAATATGGATGTGGCCAAGACATTTTTCTAGACATTATATAGTTTATAATAAAAAAACTATGAAAATATTTTTACTATTTTTTTTAATTATGTCATCCTCACATTTCATAGTTTTCTTTCCATATGACTCCATAGTTGGTTTATACTCTAACTTTTTGTCACAATTTTTTCTATACTTAGTTTATTACATTATCTAGTTGGTATTTTGAGAGACTCACATAAGTCTGTACATAATTCATACAATCACATAGCCATAAAATTTACGATTTAAAAAGGATAAATTTAATCTTTCAAAATGAAGACAAATTTAATCATTAAAAATAAAGAACCGTAAACAAGATCTCAACTTTAGAATTATCACCCTCTAACTTCCTTCTCCATTGGTTTTTTAATTAACACAAATTACCTCTTATAAAATAAATCTAAATAAGTGCTTCAAACTACTTAAAACCATAGAACCACAAAACTCTAAAACCTAAATTCATATAGTTTCATTTCTTGTAAATTCTTATTCCATTATGGGCATGTGAATCATAAAGAGATGGATAGTTACAAAATGAGACTAATGAGAAGTCTAAGTAGCGAACAATAAAGTACAATCCAAACAAGAAATATAAGCCCTACATGTCATGAGAATCATGAAGCGAAGGAGAATTGAAAGAGGAGGTCAAGGAAGAGTCTAAGTAGACAAAACTAAAGTAATATCCAATTAAGAAATATAAGATATACATATATATAAATGTTCACACTTTTAATGAATTATGCCTATCTTTTAAGGTATTTAAACTATTTCCATGTTATTTTTCCGTTAGAACTTTGCTCACAGTGTGAAAACCCTTTTTTATCCTATATCAAAATCATGAATATTACACATAAATTAATTATCACATATTATTTTTTTTAATCAAAAATATGAGCAAGATCTTTGCATTTTTTTTGAATTGTTTTCTTAGTAATTTGATCAATAATACCTCAAAAATCATGTGAGTGTGTGTTTGGGCATTGATGTGGTGATGACTTTTTCTTTAGAGTTGCACACACCTAATTAGGGTTTACGTTTGGGATGGGTTTTTATTAATTATTTTCTATGTTGTCTCTAAGGTATTCCTTTATTATATTTATTCATTTTGGAAAGTGTTTGAAATGGGTGGACTACCCCTAATTTTGTTGGGTGAACCAAAATAGTTGTTATGAAAAACAAAAGGTATCCACTAATCATAGTTAGTATTCCACCTCAAGCATATTTTCCCCATCAATGTGTTTTTGGAAAGGGGTTTAACTTGTATTTTTCCCATTATTTTTTTATTGAATATGATGTTTGATTTTCTAGCTATTTATAAGTTTTTTAAATAACTAATAGAAATCACTAGTCAGTTTAAATCAATATGATGATTTTTATAAATATTTGCCCATGTAATTTTACATGAAAGCTAAGATCTACCATGATTTTATAGTAAGATTTAAGGAGTCCCTTCTAAAAATTATCCCTAGTTTCCAATATCACTATTCATTACCACCTAAGCATGTCAGCAAGGATTGTCAAGCAAAACATTTTTTTCACCAATTAGTTAAATTAATCACATATTTGAAAGAAAGCTAAAATTTAATAATAATTTTGATTTTCAATTCATAATAATAAAATATTTAATATTGTTTCATTACACTTCTACCAATATATTAATAAAAATAATGTATTAAATCAAACTATAACTAAATGTTATTATTATTTGGATATAAATCCAATATATTCATTTGAATCATTAATTAATACAAATTAATTTTTCAATCCACCTCCACTGATATATATACGAGAGCTCACAAATTGAAGGGTTATAAAATTTAGCACATCCCCCTTAAGGGTTAAATATGTAGCAATATGTCGCTAACATAATTAAATTGAACGTGATTTGCTCAATATTTTGATAAGATTTAGATGGATTTTTTACATGATTTAATGTAAAATCAATCAATAAGTAGTTAATACAATCGATATTCAATACATGGAATATAGCTTTTAAAATTTAGTGTTAGTGATGGAAAGATCTCCCCTAAGACTTGTAATCATAATAAAATAACATTCTAAATTTTCATAATAAAAATGAGAAATATTATGCATGTTTACATATTTAATGAATAATATATATCTTGATCCTATGTAACAAACCTTCACCCTACATTATAATGATCATGCTAATCACATCAATGTAATGCAGGCAATACATCTATAAGAACAACCATAATCAAGAATCAATATGAACATAACTAACTATATATCTATAACATTTCAAGGTAGAGACACACAACATTGGGTTGCCTAAGAAATAGACCAATTTTTAAGGAAAACTCACATCATATATTTATATAAAACACCTTCACAATAAATTATTTAGAATGTAATTCAATAAATAATAATATATTTTACTAAAATGAAGATATTACTAAATCCAGTTCACTGTACATGATCAGTTTTGACAGAAACAAACAAAATAATTTTTATTTTGAGTCCATTTTGCTTTAAGCTCATCTTCTTTTTGGATCCTATATCATCATATATTTAAAATCCAATCTTCAAGAAAAGAACTCTCTAGTTGGTATATATATCCCTAAATATTCCCCACTTGAAAAAATTTCCACAATTTGAAGAAAAATATTTTAATGCTGTAATAAAATCCTAAACAAAATTCTTGTATCAAGATGGTTTTTAAAAATAGTAGGATCATAGATACAAATTGGGTCATAGAAAGATAGTATTTACCCTCTACTCAATCTTCAAAATATCAGAGTAAAAATTATACACAAATCATTTCTTGAAATAATATTGTTATGGAATTCATGTATGAATAAAGGATATTTCTCCTCCCGATCCACTATCTTCCACCAACTAGCAGGCATTCTCCATTCGAATTCACTCAACCGAGCATAGATTTCAAAATTTCATCCTTCTTCACTACACTTTACCTCTTATAAATTCCTCATCTAAATTATTCTTTAGTATCTGATGTGATGCAATAATGTAGTTAATAAGGCTCCTTAAACAACTTCTTAAATTATATTGGAGGGTACAATGGTTAAAGCCAACTGACACGGTCTATAGAGAGGCCTCAGGCCAATTTATAAATTCCAAAATGAAGATTGAATATTGGGTTTGGAAAAATATTAGAATGCTGAAGAGAGAAGGAAACATGTGTGAAGGAAGTGCCCTTGGATGGGGTGGTGGGGAAGGATATTAATTCATTAAATGGCTGCATAAAGATTGGCACCAATACAACTAACCATTATTCTTATCTTTAAAAAAAATACTATATTAAATTTCGTCTCTCTTTTCAGGCTCAACACATTTTAAATTTCCACACTTCCTATACATTTTAAAATTACTGATTACCATCTTGTTACATGCTTACATAATATTCTTTAATGTTTTATAGTCATAAATATCTAAACCACTTTTATTTTACTATGATTAGAACTCTCCAAGTTCATAATATTGAGTCGTGTTCATTTATAAATCCTAAATGAATTAGTCACTCATAGTTTCAATTTATATGTATCATGCATTAATTATATTTTATTTTAATGAGTTAAAAATGTTTAAAAATTAAAAATTTAACCAATGTAAGGGTCGATTACCAAAGAAAGTCGTTATGAAGTCTAAGACAATGTTATTGTCTCTTCATTATTGATCATCTTAACAAGAAATTTACAACTCATGTCTCTACTAAGAGATTAACTCTTACGAGCTTACATCCTTGCATGGATCTTTAAATCTTTTATTATACCAATAGTTTCCATGATATAACAATAATATATAACTATAGTTTTTGTACACTTAATAATACCATGTAACAAATGGAAGAAAATCTTCAAATACTAACTTATTTTCAAAGTCATTTTGTCAACTACCACTCCTAAAATAATCCACTAATTACCAACATAAAAATATTAATCATCTACTGACTGATAGCCTTATAAGATGTCAATATATCCTTTCACAATATTTATTTCTGTTGTTACTAGTAACAAAATTTGAAAAACTATGGAGATGTCCTCACACTGAATTAGCATTAAATCACTTCTTAGGCTTTGAGATTCTTTAAATGAAGCATAATTTAAATTCATAATAAATTTAATTAA